>PVKU01005589.1:0-120289 GCA_004027475.1 Anoura caudifer | reverse complement strand
CCCGTGCCTGCTCCCTCCCAAGGGGCTGGGCTCCCATCCTGGGCCTTCCCACCTGGAACTTTTGAGGCTGCTGTCAGGCTGTCCCTGTGTTGCCTCTTTGTCAGTGGGCGGCTGGTGTGAGGCGGTTTCACTCTCGGGTCCTTTGTTTGAAGGTGGTGCAGCTGAACACGGCCTGCAAACTCGAGCAGCAAGCTCAGTGCACAGACTGGGTCAGCATCCCCCCCAACCCAAGGGCTACCCGCCAGCCCACCCAGCAAGAAGCATGTTAACGCACCCCCTAGCTAACTTCTACCACTACACCCACCAGCCACCTAGCTTACAAACCACTGGTCACCTACTTGCCTTCCTGCCTGCATAGCAGCCGCTCCCCACAGAGCCTCTCAGTGCCTGGCCCTGAGGTGCCATGGGACCCCTGTGGGTCCCCCTCAGCCTGCTGGACCGTTGGCCCTCTGGCCAATTGACCCTCTGGAGTCAGCTTTGGTCAACAGGTGAGTGGGCAGATGGGTAACACCCCCTCCTTCCCACTAGGCCTGCCCCTCTCTCACCTCCTCCCTCTCTGGCCTCAGGCCTGGCTTTCCTGGGCACCTGGGCTAGGACGCCAGCTGGCCCCATCCCGCCACCTACACCCTCAGCCAGCTATCCAGCAGGTGGCCGCTGCCCACCCACCGCCCAAGTGCGGCTGATGGAGCACCGCTCAAACCCACGCAGCCCACTCAGGGCTTCGGCAGAGCCGTCAGGCGCCTTGCAGAAGGCAGAGAGGCATTCCTCTTAATAAGGCCCGAGAAGCTGATCAAGGGTGGTGTTGCCCCTCTCTGATGTGCCCTGAGCGGCTGCCACACAAGGGAGACAGATCATTTATCTCAGGAACTGGGAGCACATTATAAAAATGGTAATTCTTAGAGATTCAATTATGTGTTTTTCTTGTTATCTCCAGTAATCAGGGCTGTGGGGTGATAAGGATCCAGGGGAGGAAGGGGCCTGAGCCTGCTGGGGGCTGAGCTGCTTAGCCTCAGTCTTCCCACCCCAAACTGGCCCATCTGGGGCCCCGCCAGCCTGTGTGGGGGGAGATGACGTGACTATGTGGCTGCTAGGACGCTCACCTCCCTGTCCAGCATCCCCAGCTGGGCGAAGTCTGTCTCCCAAGGCCTCTGGTGGGGAACAGAAGGGAGCTCCTTGAGGGTTTGGACCTGATCTTTCCCCCAGGCGATGTCTAAGCTGTAAATAACGTCCCCAGAATTAACGGCGCTGGCAGCCAACCGCACCAGGTGATTGGAAAAGGGTTTTATGGCCCCGAGGGTGAAATTGAACTGGCACTGGGATGTGGATTTCCAAGATGGGACTTTCCTACCCGGCAAAGGGGCACGCTTCATGCTGATTAAAGTGGCAGTTCCTTGCAGCTAATCACCCGAGGCTGCAAGCTCGTTGGGGCACTGTTGGGACTTCCAGACCTGCAGGTCGGGGCTGGGTCACTGCCAGGGCATGTAATCTCATCAGACTCTGGCACCACTTCTGGGGAGAGGTGACCCCACCCAACCCAAGGGCCAGGGAGGGAGAGGGCGCCCCAAGGGAAGGAGGGCTAGCCTGGCTGAGTCACACAGGAAGGGGCCTGGAAGGAGGCCCCCAGCCTGGGAGTGGGAGTTATTTCTGGTGTCAGCACCCACCTTCCCCCATTCAGCAGACTCAGGAGAAGGGCCTGTCCTGCTGCAGGAGCTGGCTTTGAGCTGGGCACTTGACCTTGGATCTGGTTCTCCACCCACGAATGTCCTTTTCTACCTGACTCTGAGATGCCCAGTGTCCAGTCAGGATGGGTAAGAGCAGCCTCTGCCTTCAACGGGCCTGTGTGGCGCCCCCTGCTCCAAGGGGCTTTCAAGGCTCTTTGAATGGGATTGGGGACCTGGGAGGAAGTGCTCACAGCGAACCCCTCGGGCTGGTGTCCATGGAGGGAAGGGGGTGCGGTCCCACCCCCTACACACAGACAGGCTGCCGTCACAGGTCGGTGGCTCCCTTCCCGGGCCACAGGGACACTGATCATCAAGCAGACCCCGTCCCCTGGGGGGCAGGCAGGTCCCTCATCACCCATCTTTTTCCAGATAAGGACATAAGTTCATAGAGGTGAAGCTTGCCTAGGCCCCCACAGCAGAGGAGCAACAAAGTGGGTGAGTCGAGGGCCTTGGAATATTCAGAACCACCCCCTTCTGCCAGGGGCTGGTGTGTCCAGGCATCCACAGGTGATGCGCCAGGGCAGAGGGGGGCATGGCCAGCCTTTCAGTCACTTCCTTGGGTGGAGGGAGGGTGAGCCCTCCCTGCTCTGTCCCACTGACCTCGAAGTGGCCCCACCTGCCAGCCATGGTTCTGACAGGGGTGGGGCATGGCGCCCAGAATGCTTCGTGTGCACTTTCCTGACTCATTACCTTCAGTTCACTTACAGTAAATACTAGGCTATTTTTTTCCCTTCCAATAATTGGACTTATTTATTTTTAACTAAGATTAAATGTTCTCTGTGGGTTCAAGATATGATGCTGTCCTGTCAGGCCTGGTGAAGGCAGTCCCTCTTTTTGCCTCCCAGGGAAACCCCAGCAGCAGGGAAGGGGCAGCAAAGATGTGGCTTCTCTGGGAAATGCTGGGTCCTGGAGAACTGGCTTTCATCCTCACTGCCGTCACTGTGAACCTGCCCATCGTCACCATCACCTCCATCGTTGCTGCCACCACCACCACCACCATTTACAACTCTGCCACCACCATCTGCATCATCTCTATCACCATCACCGGAACCCCTACACCACAGTCACATCACCTTCGTCATTGCCACCACCACAGCCCCACAGTCCCCGCCACCACCGGTACCACCGCCATCTCCATCACTACCGCCGACCCTGTGGTCACTTCTTTGGCACTGCCTGGCAGGGCTGCCCCCCACCAATGAGTGTGTCCTGAGCCTTGGGCATGACCCAGCTGTCCCTCCATTTCCCCGTAGCCGCCCCCCAGCACCAGACTAAAAGGTGGCCCACCCCTCCATGTCCACACCCAGCCTTAAACCTGCCAGCCTTGCTGAGACCTGCAGGTTGGGGTGCACCTGGCCCCACGGCCTGCTGGGAGAATTGCACTGGGGACTCTGCAAGGTGCCCGCCATAGAGCATGTGCCCACCCATGGCCCTGATGTCCCTAGGCAAACCCCAAATGCCAGCTCCAGGCCCAGGTTGCCCCACAGGCCTCACTGACCGCTCAGCCCCGCTGCAGTCTCCAGTGTCTTCAGGAGCTCTGGCTTCGACCCTGCGGCCTCCAGGCCACAGAGGAGCCACCAGGAGCCACTCTCCTGGAGTGCACTGGGCGGCTGTGGGGACAGGACAGCAGTGCCTGTGGCTGACTGGGGTTGGGACCCCTTGGTGGGGACACAGATGGCACTGTAGAGTAACATGATGTGACACCTGTGACCTAGTACCAAAGCGGGTGCAAGCTCCCTGCTCACGTCCCGACGGTCACAGCAAGTTGGCGCGGTAAGGCCGCCCTGTTGACCTGGGGCTCTGGCCCCCCACCTGGCCGTGCTCTGTGGCCCTTCCTGGGCCCCACCCCAGGCGCCCTCACAGGCGGCTCTGCAGAGAGCATTCGGCTTCCCCACCTCACAGGAGAGCTCAGAGGCTCGGAGGTGGGAGGCTGGCCCAGAGGCAGGCTCTGATCTGCAGCCACTTACCTGGAAGCTGCGGATGAGTGCCAGCCTCAGCCCCAAGCTTTCAGGGTGGCTGGGGTGGGGCCGCTCCTGAGGCCCTCGGGGGTTCTCCCTGCCTCATGCTGGGCAGGGAGTATTTGTCCTCCCTTGTGTTTGGGAAATATTACCAATAGCAGATCTTACATCTTGCCCTGGGTGATGTTGCTTGGATGGTTGGTACAATGGCTTATAAACCACAAAAGGTAATGGGTTCAATTCTCGTCAGGGCACATACCTGGGTTGAGGGTTTGATCCTCAGTCAGGGTGTATACAGGGGGCAACGGATGGATGTTTCTCTCTCCAATCAATGTCTCTCTTTCTCCTCCCCACCACCAAAAGCAATGAAAAAATGTCCTTGGGTAAGTGTTAAAAAAATTGAAAAAAAAGAATAATAAAGAAATATTCTTTTAAAAAAATCTTAAATCTTGGTGACACTCTCAATGGCCAGATAATTAATATAAGAGCAGATAATAATTACTTAATGATTAATAACCACACTTAATAGTTTTCAGAGTAATTGTGATAAAGATAAAGTTAAATAAAAACCCATTAAAACTGCTGATGCCCTGTATAGCTCAGGCACCTTGGTGCTGGGGGGTGGCCAAGTCGGCTGGGCTGGGCGTGACCCCGATGGACCTCTGGGTCGGCCACCTTCAGGGCTCTGCCCCAGGGGTGGGTGTTCTCTACACATGGCGGGGCGGGGGGTAAGGACCTCACATCCACCTGCAGAGAGGTGGAGGTCTTGCCCAATCACTGGACCAGGTCAGCGGAGCCTGTCTTCCTCCCTGGGGGACATGTAGAGTAGCCATAGGGATGGATCAGTGGGGCCAGGAGTCTCTGCCCCATACCTGTAGGTGTCCTGGGTCTCAGGGCTGGTGAGCAGGGACACCTTCTGCCTCTGAGGACCAGTTGCTGGTCCTCCTACTGCTCGCAATCCCTCTGGGATCATCCATCTGCCATTGGGTTTACCCTGCCATGCTCTTGGGATCTGGCTCAGGGGTACTCTATCCACCAGTTCTCACTAAAGTGTGAGTGGTTGCTCCGTGCTGCCCTAAATCTCCAGGCCTGCAGTCTCATTAAATTAGCAGCGAAGCCTTCACCTGCAGAAGAAAGAGGGCAATTCCAGGTGAAGGAGGCCTGGCGTTGGCTGCCCTGAGACTATGGACAGAGCCAGCCCTGGAAAGAAGCTCAGAAGATGCCAGGAGCCCTGGCAGGGGCAGGATTGGGGGACCCTTCAGGTGAGTCATCCTTTCTGTTCCTGGTTCCTGGCCCCGCCTGGCAGACTCTCAGCTGACACCTTACCTTGGCCTCCCAGCCTAACCAGCCTGTTTATGCTCCTCTCCAGAACCCTCACCGCTTCCAGAGCCCTCAAAGCTGCCTTGTCCCCCATCTGGGGACAATGCTGTCCCTGCACAGCCTGCCACTGGCCATGATGGGACACAGTGGTGCCTGGCACCTGGGGCCAGGGGTAGGCAGATGGCTGCTTAATCCACTCTTCTAGCTTTTTTGAGAGTTTGAAATTTTTCAAAGCAAAAGATTGAGAAAAGGTGGCATCTGGAGAGACAAAGCAGGGAAGGTGGCAGCTCCACGGGGGGCCGCGCAGGGAAGCTGTGTCGCTCAGAGTGCACGGTTGCCATGGATGTGATGGGCCAGGCCGAGCTGGCCCCTGGTTTGGTTTCCCCATCTCCCACTTCAGAGAGCATCACCTCCCTCATCTCCCCTGTTCCAAGGACACACCTAGATGGGTAAACTGAGGCCCTGAGAAGGGTGGAGCTGCCTGAGGTCCCAAAGGCAGGCATCTGGCCTCTGACCCGCACCCCTACAAGGCCCCACCTGCGGTCCAGGCCCTCAGGTCCAGACCCTCCTGACTTCCAGGGCAGTGCTCTGGGAGTGTCCCTTGGCCAGTGCTCCCTGCTGACCCGTTGCAGCTCTCAGCTCTGAGGTCAAATGCTCCAAGGTCATGCGTGGGTGTGCAATGCCCCTGAGCCTGGTTGCCCGTTCAGGCTCCTCCACAGAGCCTGCTCCTGTGCCCAGAGACATTCTTCCTGGTGCAGGAGTTGGCTGTCCACCCATTTGATTAGCTATTGGCCATGGCCCTGACCCTGTGGGCCCCCAGTGGGGTGGGCAGCTCTGCCCACTGCCCGTCTTCCCCGACCCCTCCTGCCATCCCCTGCCTTGGCTGCCTTGCACTGGCCTAGGAGAGGCTGGTGACCTCAGGGAGGAGAGCTCCCAGGATGCACCCCAACCGCAGGGACAGCACTGATGCCACATGGAGGACAAGGTGGCTTTGAGGGCTCTGGAAGAGGTGAGAGCTCTGAAGAGGGGCGTAAACAGGCTGATTCGGCTGGGGGGCCAAGGTAAGGTGTCAGCTGAGAGGCTGCCAGGTGGGGCCAGGAACCAGGACCAGAAAGGATGACTCACCTGAAGGGCAGCAGGTCCCCCAGTCCTGCCCCTGCCTGGGCTCCTGGCATCTTCTGAGCTCCTGTCCAGGGCTGGCTGAGTCCAGGGCAGGCCTGGCCCCAGTCTCTGTAATCGGGGCTGCCCACCCCCGGGCTTCAGTTTCCTCACCTGTAAAGTGGGTTTGGAGACCGCTGTCAGATGCTGAGGCTCCTGTTATCAGAGTTCATCGGGCTGAGCCTGTCCTGAGGGCAGCCTCCACGTGGCTCCCAGGGTGGGGATTCTGGTTGTGCCCCCTGGCCACAGCTTCTACCCCCAGGGTCAGGGCAGAGGAGGGGGAAGGCACTGTTTGCTGAGCCGGCCTTGCTCCAGGGCTGCCTCTCCCTTCTCAGAAGTGGCAGGGGGAAGACGGTGGGAGACAGGGCAGAAGGCCAAGGCCATAAGCCGTCCTGCCTCAGACACACTTGCTGTGGTCAGTGACTGTCCTGTGGACCCCGATCTACTCCTCTGAGGTGGGGTCAGAGGCTGGGGATGGTGCTTCCCCTGATGCCCTCAGGAGGTAGGGCAGGCGGGCTCTCAGGCCCAACCAGGGGCTGGGGCTGTGGGGGGCCCCTGGCCACTGTACTGATTGCTCTTGAGGCCCTGCCCAAGCCTTGGGCACTGCTGGGCTCTGGGGTACCCAGGGATCCCCCATCCATAACCCAGCAGACCCTCTGGGGGCTGGACTACTCCCTCATTAGTCCTTGGGGATTCAGGGTGAGGGCAGGAAATTTATTGGTCTGCCTAATTAGGCCTCTTCATTAATAATACATTCCCGCTAATGACCTTCTCTCCTTTGTGGCATTAAACCTGTCAGCAGGCTGGTGGGGGTGGGAAGCAGCTGGGGCAGCCGGTGAGGCCTGGGGACCCCAGGAGCGAGGGAGCGAGGGGAGGTTGGGTGGGGAGCCACGTGAAGGGTGGGCAGGGGTGGTGGCCTGGCCTAGAAGACAGCTTAGCAGGGACTGGGCAGGGAGCCCACAGAGCCCTCCTCATCTGGGGTTAGGGGTCGTTTTCAGGGCGGTGCTGGGTGGCCCGAGGCCTGGGCTGGACAGGTTTGGGGGAAGGGAGGCTTGGAATGCACGTTTGGGGCTATCCCATAAGGAGATACTTCCTATGGGGTGGGCCTGGGCACTGGAGGGCATTGTTACCCATTTTACAGATGAGGAAACTGGGGCCAGGGAGCAGAGGGACCCAGCCCTGTTCAAGATCCAGATGGGGAACACGTGCTGGGGGAGGGGCCTGTCCCCGCCAGTCAGGCTCTTTCCCCAGGATGCTCCCCCCAGCCCTGCCCAGCCCCCACCCCAGTCAATCCCGGCTCCTGCGGTAGCTGGGAGTCAGGCCCTGCAGTGTCAGAGGACACCTGTAGACCCTGGGCTGAGCGTGAGGATGTGGCTGACCCTGGTGGGAAAGAGGGGGAGTCTCAGGCCAGGGCCTGAGGACACCTCATCTCTGGGTCTGGCTAGTTCCCACCATCCCCTCTACAGCCAGCAGAGAGGAGTTCTCTGTCAGGCATGGTCACAAAACTTCTCAGACTTAATTAAAATCAATCTCCAATTACTCAAATGCCATTGATTCGGGTCTCAACTGATGGGGAAAGTGTGCTCATCATTATGGGAAACGCCAATGTTAGCTAGAGTGCTGAGCATGGCCGGGCCCAGAGCAGCGTGCGCAGGCCCTGCTTCCAGAGCCCTCTGGGTGAGACAGCTCTGCCACTCCCCACCCGGCGCCCCAGAAATGGTGCCTCCTGGCTGAGCCCTAGGCGCTCACAGAAGCGGGGGCTCTTGGGGGAACCAACAGTTTCCAAAACATGTGTGTCTTGGGTGGCCAAAGTGGGTGTTCGAGTAGTTGGCCTGATATCCCTGTGTGGCTGGGGTCCTTCTTCCTGCTGTTGTGGGGGGACTCCTGGCATCTCACTGGGGTCCCTGGCTGCTGACCAGGCAGCTCTCCAGGCCATTGGGTGCAGCAGGGAGGTCCCCTGGCCTTGACACAAACACCTGTTGCTCACATGGCTTTGGAGGCCTGGACTCAGGCTGGGCGCCTGTCGGGCAGCAGGGGTCTGGTGAGCAGCACCAGACACATGGATCTCTGGCCCCCCCTTGGTTCAGACCCTCAGCCTTGGCTCTGCAGAGGAGAGAGGACGGAAAGCAGGACACAGCGGCAGAGGTAGAACACCGCCGGGGAGGAAGGAGGTGGCCTGGCTGGGGGCTGAGTCAAGTGGCTCAGACCAGAGGACCTCGGGTCCAGGCCTGGCCCCAGGCTCTCCAGCGCATCCTGGGGCAGAGGGCCAGGCTCGCAGTGAGATCCCTAGGGCGGCCCCAGGGCAGAGGGAGGCCCAGGGAGATGGTTGAGGTGGGGGAGGAGTAACTGAGGCCACGTTGTCAGCCACCAAATCCAGCTCGTTTTCCCTAGAGAAACAAATGTAAGGTCCTCAACACTCCTGTCCTTACAGTAAAACGTTGCATAAACACCTCCCATGGACACAGCAAACTCACAGCAAACTCGAAACCTGTGCTGTTCTGGCCTGGCTGCGGACAGGCAGCAGCCTGAGGGGAAAGCGGAGGGCAGGAGATGGCCAGGCTCCGGAGCAAAGCGGGAGGGAGGTCGTAAGTCACCTGTGCCTGCTGCAGTGTCCAGTCCTGTTTCCTGCATCCTCTGACCTTGGCCGTTGTTGCCAGCTGCCCCCTGGCCTGAGCCCTTGTCTGTGCCCACAGTAGGGGTCAGGCTCCTCCAGGGTGGGATCACATGCTGGGGGTGGGGTGGGCTGTGGCCAGATCCAGACGTGAGCTGTGACAGGTCTCCAGGGCTGCTGGGGCCTGGCGAGCACTGGTGCGGACTCTGTCTGAATGCCAGTGTGTCTGCCCCATCTCCCTGGTGAGGAGGAGTGAGGGGGGAGGCCAGCAAACGAGGGGCAGACAGGCCCAGCCCTGGGCTGTGCAAGGCCAGGAGATCAGGACACAAGTCCCCTTGTGTCCATCGGTGAGTGGGCCTAGGCGTGGTGATGGAGGACACTTGGACACCAGCCACCCAACACTCTCAGCCTCCCCTACACACCTGGACCTAAC
This sequence comes from Anoura caudifer, assembly GCA_004027475.1. Lineage (NCBI taxonomy): Eukaryota > Metazoa > Chordata > Mammalia > Chiroptera > Phyllostomidae > Anoura > Anoura caudifer. The sequence goes on along the minus strand of PVKU01005589.1, from coordinate 111,088 downwards.
TTTCTTAGCCCGGCTGGGCTGCCTTGTGCTGAGTGTGATGGCATTTTGTTATTTTAACAGCCAGCTTTCTGACGAGTAATTAAACTAGACTTACTCCATGTCCAATAGCTCAGTGTCCCATTAGATGCAAGTAAATGTAACTGTAGTGGCAGCAAAATGAAGCTGGTGCAGCCATGGGGGCAGCTGGTCACACACAGGAGGGCACCCAGCCTGTGTCCCAGGGTTGGGGGGCCCTTCACTGGGCCACGTGCTTGGGGGCCCAGCCCGGAGGGAACCCAACCCTCCTCCGCCGAGTCCTGGGCCTGCGGCTGCCCTGCCGCCTGAGGGCGCTGCCCTCTCCCTGCAGACGCTCCCCGTGCCGACCACCGGAGAAGCTCGTGCAAGCATAAGGATAACTGGAAGATGCAGCAAAATTAGAGAAAGGAGAGTGAGGATCCCTGTCAGCCCAGAAATGGGTGTCCCCTTCCCTGCGCTGTCCTCCTGGGGGCCTGCCTTGGGCTCTGCCTGGGGTCGGGGTGCTCTCTGAGGCCTGTGGTGGGGCTGGGGGAAGCATTCCTGGGGGGGCCTGGCAGGCAGGGGCTGCCAGGGGCCAACGGAGTCATGCCTTGAGGGCCCTTCCCTGTTGAGTCTCCTTCTGTTCCTGGAGGAGCTGGGTGGGGTCAGAAGTGGATGGAGTGGGCCCGAGAGAAAGCCGCTCTGGGAGCTTGAGAAGGTCACTATGTGGTGCTGTCCTCCCTCTGGGCTGGGCTCCCTTATGGGGCCTGGGGGACCCCTGAGGCAGGAGTGGCTGGGGCCCGAGGGTAGTGTGCAGGATGGGCCTGGCAGTGCTGGCGTGGGCTGGGCTTGGTTGTGGCAGAGGTGCAGGACCTGGTATTCTCTCCTCTGCACTGTCTGGTTTCCACTTGAGGCCAGGGACATATCCACTTTGCCCTCCCCTGTCCCCCCGTGTCCAGCTCGGCGCCCTAAGGGGCTGGGTAAGTGTGTGCACTAGGACATGGCAGCAGGTCGCGTGCTTCCTCCTAGGGAAGCCCCATGATTGGGCATCTGTGGGGCATGAGGAGCCACCTCTTTTGTCCCCTCTCAGAAGGACATGGCCCCAGCACCCCTGTGCATTCGGTTCCTTTCTGAGGCCCTGGTTGATGGTGCAGCAGTGGCCGCTGTTTGCACAGAGTGGATCCGGGCATGTTTGTTCAGCGAGATTGACTCTGCCAGAGCTGCCCCGTGGGGCAGGCTGGGGGCGGGGGAGTGAGCACGCCATGGAGCAGGCCCAGGAGTGGTTCTCCTCACTGCCAGCCACTCTGGAGGTGAGACACTGCAGGCGGCCCAGCGTACCAGACATCACAGCTGTGAGGTGGCCGTCCATCCGTGGTGGGTGCCAGACCCGCACAAATCAGGGCTCCACACAGTGACCCCATTCCTTGCCCTGGCCAACCTCCCAGGGCTCTGAGCTGGGCCCAAGGTCAAGAGCAGCAAACCCCTTCCCTGTGGGACAAAGATCCAGACCAAGGGCACAAGAAGAGTGGGAGGTGGCAAGTGTGGACGAGAGATGTGTACACTCTGCGGGCCCGGTTGGGGGAGGGGTGGGACCAGCGTGTGGCCGAAAGGTGGCCCTAGAGCCAGGGACACCAGGGTTCATGTCCTCACTCTACCGTTTATAAGCTGGGGGCCCTTGGGCAGGTGGGCCTCCATCTCTGAGCCAGTGGGCAGGTGACAAAGAGGAACCTGTCCCTTGGGGGTGAGCAATGTGTTGGCTGCCCACTGTCTGGGCCCTGGCGTGTCCTCGGCAAACACCCACCAGAGAGCAGTCTGGGGGTGTCACTTGGGGGTGGGGCATCTAGGGGACATGGAAGGCAGCCGGCCTCACTTGCAGGACCTGAATCCCATGTGTGCACCGAGACCCCACCTGGGCAACGGTCCCCACCAGGATAAGCATCCCCCATGGCTCTGCCTCCTGAATGTGGTTGGTCCAGGGTTCACTGCCCCCCTTACCTAGTCGGGACCAGAGGGGGCCCTGGCGGTATTTTTTCCCCATCAGTACTCAGAGGGTAGCTCAGCCACAACCTTGAGGTCACTCCTTTTTTCTTTCTTTCTTTTTTTTAATGGATTATCTTTTTTTTTTTTTTTTAATTTTATTTATTTTTAGAGAGGGAAAGGGAGGGGGAAAGAGAGAGAGAAATATCAATGTGTGGTTGCCTCCTGCGTGATCCCCACTGGGGACCTGGTCCACAACCCTGGCATGTGCCCTGACTGGGAATTGAACCTGCGACACTTTGGTTCGCAGCCCGTGCTCAGTCCACTGAGTTATGCCAGCCAGGGCTAGGTCACTCCCTTTTTTCTAGGGGGGCATGTAGGGTCCCAGTGAGCTTCAGTGCCATTGTCCTCTCTGGCACATTGTATTGAGCCCTGCCTGCAGGGCCTCACGAGGCTGCTGAAGATGGCCACACATCCTGTAACCCCCCATCACGCTGGTCGTGTCCCTCCCTGGACTCAAGCGGGCCTGAGGCACCTTTGATTGTGAACGTTGGGTGGACTTGGTGCTGTGCTGGGCCCAGGCCTTTTGAGTCTGGAGCTCCCACCTCTTGCTCTTGGCCCTGAGCAGCAACATATGGGGTCTGACCGCCGTGGAGTGCGCCCTCCGGCTTAGCCGGCCTGTGGGCCAGCCCACCAAGGTCAGGCACGCACTGAGTGCCACTGAGGGGCCCCTGCAGACACTGCACGGAACAGAGCCTCACCGGCCCATCCCCGTCCCATTCCAGACCCACCAGCTGAGCAAGCCAGAGCCACTGGGCTGGTTTGTTCCCTGCGGCAGGTGGGTGAATGGGCACTAGTTGCCTCGTCCTCGGATCTCCCCTTGCAGCCCGTGGGGAGGGAACTGTGGTCCAAGGGCTGGAAGCGTGTACCCAGGGGCCTGGATCCTTGAAGAGAACCGCAGCCTGGCCAGCCTGGGGGACCTTTTCTAACCCAGCCTGCATCCCATCCAGCCCCGGGGGCGCAGAGTATGGTGTCTCCCAGAGCCCACACTGGTGAATTCTACCTCTGCCTCACAGCCCGACGCCACAGCGCCCCTGCCAGGCCCCGCTGGGGCACCCCAACAGCTGTGCCTCCCTCTGCTGGCACCGCCCCCTTGATGCTGTCTGTAGTTTTACATGTTTAAGACCAAGGCCGTGCAAGGTCTGGTTGGCCCGTCCGTCTGCCGGGGAGGCCATGAGCTGCTCAGAGCAGGGTGGGCTGGGCTCTTCGCTGGTCCCAGATCTCGCCAGGCACGTGGACGGGAATGCAGAGTCTTTGGGGGACTGGGAGTCAGGGGGTGAGGGGCGCCCCTGCGGGGAGAAGCAGGGACTGGTCCCCACCCTCTGCCCCCTGCTGTTTCAGTAGCAGCTAAGGAGAAAAGGAGGACCCTGCGGCTGTCGCAGACACGGCATCAGTGCATTTCACAGCCCACGACCGCTGCGAACCCCGGGCTCCTCCTGGAGCCGGGAGATTCATAAACTGTTCGTGGATTTTTATGTCCTTGATCCTAGGTAGCCACCACCCAGGAGCCCAACCTGTCTTGGCGACCCCCTACCCCCGCCCACCCTCAGGGGAGAAGTCTGGCCCCTCCTGCCTTCCCAGGTGCTGTTCCACACACCCACCTGCTACCCTGGGGAATAGCCCGCTCTGGTCAGTCTCTAAACGCTGTACCCCTTCCAGTCTTTCCGCACTTCCGCCCCGCCTGTGAGGCAGGTGCGGGCTCCTCAGCCCTCCGGAGCACTTGCCAAGAGGCTCCCTTGCGGGTGAGGCTTTCCTATGTGAAGGACCCCTCTGAGGCCAGAGGGCCCCCTGCCAGTGGGGCTGCAGGACCAGGGCTCCTGTGCCCCCCGTAGAGGCTGTCCTCCTGAGCCTCAGTTCCTCTCCTGGAAAATGAACTAATATGATGAATGTCAACGCTGAGAAAATGCCACTCAAGAGGTTGGCACTTGGGCACCTGGTGGGTTGAGGGCAGAGTGACTCAGCCAGGCGGTGGGGCCTGCCAGGGCCTGGCTGTGCGGGGAAGCCGAGCGCAGTGGGGAGCAGGCTCATCAGTTGCGGACTCACGTCCCTTCATTACGGTGCCTGCAGAAGATGTTCTCTGATTAGTCTGCTGAATTATGAATTAGGTTCCGGGTCCCTGTGCAGCTGTTCCCGGCTTGTCATCCCCACCACTTTATTTCCCTATCTGCTTATAAAACCAGGAGCTCTGTCCTGCAATAAACACTTCAAACACTTTTTTCAGGGTCTAATTAATTGTGTTGCATTTCTCCGACACAGCATGTAGGCCGGACCTGCCCCGAATTCCCAATGTGGTATGTCCCCCTCCTTCCGAGTGCCTGGGGACAGGGCTGGGGTGTCTGTGGGGCCCAAGCCAGGATTGCATTCGGCTTCCCCCGCCCTGGCTCTGGCAGGCTTAGTAAGCACGGCTGTCCCCAGGACCCCCTCAGGACCCTTTGGGGACACTGGAGGAACATTCCCCACCAACTCACCTGTGACATATCCAAGGTCAAATTCATACTCCCCCTGCTGGCTGGCAGCACTGACCCTGTGGCTCCGCCCCCTGACTTCCAGTCTTCACCACACCTCCCTCACACCCACCCTCACGTCTCCTTGACTTTGCCCTTTCCCCTGCCCAGAGCACCTTCAGCCCTTGTCCACCCGGTGAGCTTCTTCTGTCCCTGCTCCCAGGTGCCCTTGGGTGAGTGCTTTACTGGGGTGGCAGTTTTAGGGGAGCCAGTCTCTGCGGAACTACCCACCGAACTCTTCAGAGGATGCCTTTGGGAGCCCTGCCTCTGCTCTGCACCTGAGGCCTAGCAGAGAGCGTGGTGAGGAGGTTGAAAGCAGCAGCGTTAATGAGAAAACAGAATCACAGTTATTCAGTCACGAAACAGAGCGCTCAGAGATGGTTCTGTTGTGGCAGACGTGAGTGTCCTCAAGGCCCGGCGCACAGCTTCTTAGGAAGGTGATTCTTCATGTGAGCTCTGCATGGAGCCAGTAAGAATTCTGGGTGTTAAACCTGTGGCCAGGTGTTGAGGTCCCCATCCAGTCCCCCGTGGCAGGTGGGGCCTGCTTGACTGCAGATGGGACCCAGGAGGCACCTATCGCGTGGGCCTGGTGGGGCCGGGCCCTCTGTCGGAGGTCAGCCTGGAGCCGGGGGCTGCTCTAGTGCCCGCTGGGACTGGCTGGGCTGGTCCTCTCCAGTTTCCCATGACCTCTTCCCCAAGCACTGGGGCAGGGCAGGGGCTCGGCCAATCTCCCGACAGAGTCTTCAGCTCTGGGAGGCACCTGGGCACCATCTGGGTACCTCAGTGCTCTGGGAGAGGGTCACCCATCGAGACCACAGCCCTGTCCTTGTCCACCGGGGCATGGGGGCGCTGAGACCAAGGACAAACTCAGCTGTTGGGCTTCCAGGCCCAGGGGTTGCTGGGGGTCCCTCCCCAACTGCAGAGGCCTTCTTTTCCAGCTGCGTGGACACTGGACACACTGCAGAGAACCGTGGGGTGGGCTTCTCTCTTGCATCCCCTTCTGTCCAGGGCCAAGGGCACCCTGACCAGGGGAGTGACCTTGCAGCCCCAAAGGAGGAAGCTGAGGCCAAGGGAGGGCCCGAGGCCCTTCAGTCTGAGGGACTGGCCAGAGGAGACTTGGGGAAGCATGAATACAGGGGTGACACAGGGACAAGGAGCCCTTGGACACATGGAGATGTGCAGTCTTAGTGTGGGTCCCCCAAAGTGAGTCCTGGCCCTAGGCTCGGGGTGGGAGCTTGTTTGGGAAGCCAGGGCAGGGACAGGGAGGGCGGGAGGCGACCTGGCTATGCCAAGGGGTGGGGTGCTTGGGGGCCACTAAGGCTTAGTCCAACAGGGCCTCAGGGAGCCCAGTGCAGTGCACACCTTCCAGGGGTCGGGGATGATGGGCCCTGACGGTGCCTGCACCACACTTGGGGACAGAGAGAACCGGGCAGGTCTTCAGCCCACTGGGGGGTTCCTGCCTGTGAGCAGAGAGGCCCTCTGGCCTGCCAGGCAGAGAGCCTGCTCTATCCCTTGTGCCCCATGGACCCAGGGTCAGGCTGTCTCCACCCTGCCAGGCAGGCCCAGGCCACCCACAGGGGCCCGCCCAGAGGGGATGGAGCCAGGCTTCACTGGTTGGCAGGGCTCTGCTCAGAACACTTTTATGGGCTGTTAATTGTTATGCCTCCATTTAATTCTGAGTGTCATTCCTTGTCAGCTAAGCCCGACAGGCTGGGATTTATGCCTCCAAATTACGGGGCTTGGGCTGTTCAGAGGTAAAACAGTTACCCATCAATCAGCCACCAACTGGTTCACACTTGGGGCTGGCAGCCCCATCAGTGGGTACGGGTGGCCATGGTCCCAGCAGGACCCCTCGTGGGGCAGGGCCATCATCCAGGGCAGGGGCAGGCAGAGTGGTAGTCCCGCTCCAGCCAGCCCCTTCCTTGTGTCATGGCTCAGCTTCCTGGGGAGGTGGCCCCTGCAGGGGAGGAGCCCAGGTCTGCCCTCACCTGGGGGTTCAGTCTCCCATACACATGCTGTGACCCTGGGGGGTGTGACCCTGAGTGCTGTTCAGTGAGGGTGCTGCAGACCCGGTGAGAGTGCAGGCCCCATGTCCCATGCAGCACCTGGCCAGCCACTATCCCTGAGCCCGGGGCTCCAGCCCGAGGGCCAGTCAGCATAGATCTGCAAACACAGGTAAATGAAAGCATCCTGAAGCTGGGATGGGAAGCCATGAGCTCATCTGCTCACTGGCTTCCAGCAGAGAGTCTGTGCCTCAGTTTTCCTCCTGTGACCTCCTCACACTGGCTGTGGAGTGTGGGGAAGCAAGGCTTAGCTGCCCTGGGAGGGCTCGGCTGTGCAGACACCCAGGCTGAGCCTTGAAGGGCTCTTCTTGGAAGGAAGGTGGGTAGTATCACAGGAGCTTGGGGTTGTGGGGGCATGTGAGGTGTAGCGAGTGAGGTGAGGTGGTGGGTGAGGTGGGGAGAGGTGGGGGTGAGGTGGGGAGAGGTGGGGGTGAGGTAGAGTGGGCGGGATGGTGGGGCAGCTTGGGGGACTTGCAAGGTCTGGGGGAAGCTTGGCTGACAGAGCAGACTTGTCCCGGCCTGACCAGGATGTGGTTTGGAATCTAATGTGGGGGAAAGACCCTTTGGTCGTTCCCTGAGGAGGGCCCCTTCGGCTCCCTTCCCTCAGGGTCATGGGGGCAGGGAAGGATGAGACAGCCAGCACACCGGGGAATGCAGCTCTTCTTAGTCCTGAGTCCTCTAGTCTGGGGACCACCGGCCTTGTGGTTCCGTGCCCCCATCCTGTCCCTCCCGAGGTCCATCCTGGGCCCTTCACTGTCTGGTCAGGTGGTGTCCACCGGGAACCGGGCAGGGCTCACCCCAACCCTCAGCACCCAGCACTGCTGGCTGCTCCGGTGGCCTTGAGACCTGGCCATGTCCCTCGAGAGCAGCATCTCCCATCTCACACTCCCTTGCTCCACATGCCACACCCCCCTCCCCCCCCTCCTCCGTGTCCTGATGCTTCCTTCCTGTCCCTGTTGGGAGCCCATGTCCCACGCAGATTCAAGCACGAAGCAGAAAACCTGGAGGCTGCTCCCACGGGTGCCCACCCTATGGACTTGAACTCAGCCCCTGTGAGCTTCCTCTCGCCCCAATATGCACCACTGTTCGGCCAACGTGCAGCGCCCTGCCTTTGGGGCCCTGAGGTGATGGCTGTTCCCCTGCCCTCCTTGCCCTGGCCTCTGGCTAGGGCCTGCCAAGCCTGTGCTTCCTTCATAGGCCCAGCGCCATCACCAAGCTCTCGGTTCTGCCACCGCTTTGAGACCCTGCCCTGGAGGAACCCTCGGCCCAGCCCCCCTGGCTCAGCCTCCTTGGCAGTGCCCTGGGCTGGCCCTTGGTGGCCACTGCAGCAGGTGGCCCATTGTTTGGATTTCCTCCGGGGTCCAGGATGTGCCCAAGCTGGCGAGCTGTCTGCATCGGGTTGTTCAGAGAGAGCCTGGTGGTTTGGCCGTTTGCCTTCCTGGCCAGTTAGCTGCAAAGGGTAACTGATCAGAGGGAGGGAGTCAGTCACAAAACCTGGCCCAGTGTCACCCGGTAGCCTCCTGGCACTGGGTTCTCCCAAGGCTCATGGGGGTTCTCCTCAAGACCAGGTTCGAGTCCCCAGCTTCCGTGTCCTCACTGGTAGAACTGGTTTAGCGACAGAATCTCCTGCATTTTGTGCTGAAACCCTGCTTACTGAAAAGAAATAACTCCATTTTTTGCTTTCTCAGCCCTCTTACCAGAGCTGAGTACTGCCATATTTCTACTGAGTGGCACCGCTGGCCTCCATGACCGCAGGGTGGCCCTTCACTGGCTCTGACAGCAATAAGGCAGAGGCAGAGGCTCGGTGTCATTGCATGTAGCACCCCCACCATGCCCTGGTCATTGCTGGTGTGCCCATTTGCTTTCCCAAGCTTGATGCCTGGCGGGTAGCCCAGGCCGTCCAGGCACACTACCTTTGGGGATGGGGTGCAGGTCCTCCCTCACGGCTTCTTCTTCACTGAGGGGGAGGGGCCGGCTGCCACGGACCCTAGGTGCTCCACTGGCTGACCTTGCAGGCTTTGGCTGGGCATTGGCATTGGCATTGGCATGGGGCAAACCTCTCCCAAATGGGCTTTTGAAGCCTCCTGGGGTGGGTGTGGCTTTGATTCACAGGCTACATGGGTCCCTGGAGGGGCTGCTCTGAGCTCCTAGCACAGGGCTGGGAGGGTCAGGGCTGGAAAGGGTACACCTGCCCCCAGCTACAGCCAGATACTTGCCATGCAGGAGGGTGGGGGGTGGCCGTGGGGTGCCCCCTCCATCTCTCAGCCAGGAGTCTAGCCTGCTGCATCATGCTCAACAGGAATGGGAGCCTGCCCTCCCAGGGAGGGAGGTGTGAGGAAATCAGCTCTAGGACCCCCACAGCGGCCTGGCTACCCATGCCTGGCCTGGGCTGCCTGATGCCCGCACCCAGTGGGACTTCTTGGCCTCCCCCTGCCACGCTTGGGCAGCCTCGCTGGCGTTAGGAGCCAGGGGAACCTCTGACAGAGCTTATCTGCTGGCTGAGCAAGTGCAGCTGGGATGTTTGGAAATGTCAGGCTGCTGGGGCAGCAGGTACTGCCCCGCCCCCACCACCCCAGCTCCTCCCAGATGATGCTAGAAATGGGCTTTGGCCCCAGTGATGGAGCCAGGCTGACATCGCCGAGTGGGAGGTTGGCATCGCCGATTGAGGGAGGCCTCCTGGGGGTTCAGGGCTTCTCGGGGACAGGCGGCCAGCCCCCAAGGGGAAACGCTGATGAACCAAGGCCTGTCTAGGCCAACTTTTCAGCCCTGGTGGGCTGGTCAATGCGGCAGAGTGATGGTGCACTTGGGACTGTGGGGTGTCTGAGGGAGGTTTACTGGTGTCAACTGATTTCCCTGGGGACCCTTGCTAGCAGCAGCCACCACAGTCCCTAAGAACTGACTGCCAAGTTGGAAGAGCGGTGGGGAGGCCTGGTGGCCCAGTGGAAGAAGTCTGGTACTTGGTCCACCTGGCCTGGACCAAGCCCATGATGAGTGTGCAATGGGCTATGACAAGGGCATTGAGGACAGCTGGGGGTCATGGGCTGGGACGTCAGTGGAAGGGTCTGTGAGGGAGAGGGGTGGGGGGGGGAGATGAACTCTAGGGTTGGGGACTGTGGGGTAGAGGGCACTGGGTAACACAGTGTTAGGACAATTGGGGGACCTAGGGGGAGAGATCCAGGTGGGACACGGGCCTGGGGCACCAGGAATGACCTCTGGCTTGGGATTTGGTCCACTCTGTGCATTTTTTGCAAGCCAGCCTGGCTGTCCCCTCCTGCCCACACTGCTGGGCTCAGGTCCCTATGGTCTCCTCTGTGGCCACCACCTTCCTGTGCCCTGTGCCCTAGCCACCCACATTGGAGTCCCTCCTCGCAGCTTCCCTGGTCCTGATGTGGGTGAGAGGGCCACCCGCTGTCTGTCCCCAGGCCTTGGCCCTCACTGGAGAGAGCCCTTTCCCTGGCTGGTGATTCTGAATTAGGTTTCATTTTATCCTTATAATTGAATGACAAGGAGCAGGACCTAACCCGATTGTCACCATCATACCTGGCCAGGCCCCCTGAAGAAGTGAGGGCCCATGGCTGGCTGCCGTGCAGAAGCAGTGAGAGGGGGCCAGGCGAGGCCAGCTTTCAGCCTGCGACCTCAGGCTCCCCTCTATGTGAGGGGCCTGAGTAGCCCTGGGCACGCTCCCTCCCCAGACCCTGTCACCTGAGCTTCTCTGGGTGCCACCTCCCCCATGCCTCTTGCTACCTCTGTTTTTTTCTCTCTGTTCCTTGTCTCCCTCTCTCATTCCTCTTGGTGTTGCTTCATGTTGTCACCAGCCCAGATGAAAAGTCCCCTCTTCCCTGGACTCATGTCCCTACCCTATAGCTAGACCTGTCTCTTCTAGGCCCCCAGGCCGTGTGGGACCATTCAAACACAGGGACCTTGCACCCACACCAACCTGGGCCCGATCCCAGCTCAGCATGCTTCCTGCATACCGCAGCCTCATCTGCACCTCAGCCTACCTGCCAGCCCCATGGTCGGGAGATGTCTGTCTTGCATGGTGGTCAGGCTGGCCTGGCAGGGTCTGACAGTGGTGTACTCACTGCTCCCACAGTTCTGGCCACTCTGAAATGCGCTCAGCTCTGCCCCATTTCTGTCCCATGTGGCCCTGGGCATGTGTGCCTGAGCCTGAGCCTGGCAGATACCTCCCTGTGCTGTTTCTGTGTCCTGAGGATGCACAGGGTGAGTGCAGGGTCTCAGCCAATGTCCACCACCTCACCCACCTCCTGAGCTGCCTGGAGTCAGCCTCGAGGTTAACCCAGGTGGTGATGGGCTCAGCACTACACTGAGCGGGGTCCAGGGCCCACAGCCAGGGTCTGACCCTTCTGGGCTAGTCTCTGGGAGGCTCCTGGCCTCAAGGGGGCTTGAGGTTGGCAAGGTGGGGACAGCTGATTGTTTTGAAGTCCAGAGCAGGGGATCCTGCCTAGGGAGCCTGGTGTACAGTGGGGACAGATGGCTCTTGGCAGGACATGTACCCCCACACTGTGAGACCAGCTGTCCCAAGCTGGCATGGATCAAGGCTTCTGGCAAACCCAGAGGAGCAGGGTCTGGTAGTGGCCAGGGGGCTGGGAAGGCTGGGGCCTGTAGCTGGGGCTTGAGGCCCGCAGTGGGGTTGGGGCCCCATAGCGCAGGGGATTCCTGACCTGTCCAGGCTTAACTTTTCATGGATTTTCATGATTACTGAAGAAAGCACATTTTTGTGGAAATCAGAATGTAATAATTCTGAAAACAATAAAGAGATACGAGGAAGTTCATCCCACTGCTGGCCCCTCTTGGCATGGGCTTCTCTTCTGCCTCCACTGGGTGGCTCCTACGAGCCCTTATGCCCGGCTGCGTTCCAGTGAGAGGCCTGCTTTTCTGTGAACATGACCTCAAACACCGCACCTTCAGGGATGCGCTGGCAGCTCGGGTTCAGTGGCCACCTGTGTTCCCTCATTCATGGCACCGCCTCCCTCTGGTGGGATATTTGGGTCATCTACAGCTTCTCTGTGTCATAAGCGAGCCAACAGAGAAAGCCCTGGAAGACACCTGTGCTTCTGTGTCCTTCTCAGGGTCGATTCCTGGTGGTGGCTCACAGGGCCACGGTGGGCCTGGCCATCCCTGGTGCCAATGGCACCACCGTGAAGTGAAAGCCTCTCTGCCTTCTGTGCCGTCTCCCACCAGGAGGGGCCCACAGTACACCCTTCCAGCCTGGCCAGCCTCTGTGGCCTTCAGGCCACCTTGTCAGCTGTCTCAGAAGAAGGCCAGGGCAGATGCCCTTGTGGCAGATGCCCTCCTAGGCCTGAGGTGTGCTGGGGTGGGGCCCTGAGTTCAAATCCAGCCTCTGCCACTCTGTGGGACTCATGTCCTTGTTTGTTGGGGGCTGGTGTTGCCATGGTGGCGGGAGCCTATGCACACTCCTTGAGGCAGCATTTGAGGACAGCTCCAGGGCCCAACCTGTGAGTGTGGCCAGGGGCTTGGAGTCCATGGTGTGCAGGGCCCCTAGGGGCCTTCTAGGGTGGCAAGAAGGGAACACTTTGCCATGTTTGGCCTGGCCAAGTCAATTCCCGATCCCGCTGGGTTGGCAGGAATGGGTGTTGTAGGGCTGAAGAGGTTGAGTTTGGCTTGCCCATCGGGGTCACCAGCCAGGCCATCCCGACACCTAGCCTTCTCACGGGGCTCGCTGGGGCTAGTTTGAAGGGTGAGGAAACTGCCTGCTACAATAGTTGCACATCCCCACACTGGCCCCTTGCCACCCTGGGGGCTGTTAGGGGAGACTCCAACTGCGAATCTCAGAGCCAGGGACTAAGTCCCTTCTCCAGGCCTCCTTGGCCCCCATGGCCACCACCCCCAACACGGAGGCAGCCTTCTGTCCTGTGCTGGTATGATGCGATGGAGCTGCCACCATGGCCACAGGAGGCTTTTTGGGTGGATAAGGGCTCAGGGAGGAGATGCTGGTATTGAGCTGTGGGGCCACCCATGGTCCACTGGAGTCGCTCCTGGGAGTCACAGCTGGGTCTGGCATCCCGAGGCCGGGTGGGGGTCAGTCCCAGGGGCCTAACAAGCTAAAAGGCCCCGTGGAGAATCCTGAGGCCTGGGGCTGGACCGGAGCGGGTGGGAGTCCCCGTGGGCACTTGGGAACACCCCAGAAGCCCAGCTGGTCCAGAGCCTGGCAGCTCTATTGCACTCTGGGCTGCAGTCCGGGAGCATCTCAGATACCACTTAAGACTGACTGACAGGTCATCCATTGTGTGGCCGTGTCCATGAGTCTGAACAGCATGCGGTGGCCAGGGCTGGGTAGCCAGCACGCTCAGGCTCCCATGGGGTAGGGCTTCGGTGAGGAAGATCGGCCCTGATGTTCTTGGCTCCCTGATTCCAGAATTGACCTCCCGATCCCCAAACCTTGGACAGGTGGACTCTGTTTGCCTTCCTGGCCTCCTGGGCAGTGTACCCCCTGAAGTCTTGGCCTGCTGTCAGCTCAGGCCAAACTCTTTCAAAGATGGAGCCTGCCACCCAGGAAGTACCTCCTTGCAGCTTTGCAGGCCTTTCCCTCAGTCTCCTCTGAGGAAGGGGCGGGGGGGGGAGGGGTGCTCACTCCCTGTCACACAGGGACAGATGCTGCCTCACAGGGCAAGGGTTGGGGACAGAAGCACCCTGGGGGCACCCTGGCCATGGTGGTTAGAATGGCCATTCCTCCCTGACGCTAGGTGGCTGCACCTCAGTCTCTTCAGGCCTGGTGGGCCCCAGGGTAGCTCCCATCTTTTCCTCAGCCCCTCCCACCTCTGGACATCCCTGAGACTGTCCCTGGCTAGGGGGCTGTCTCAATTTCCAACACTCCCTGGGCGTTGGTTGCCACATCTGCTCCTACCCTTCCTTCTGCTTGGTGGTTCCTTCCCCAAACCTCTGCCTGCTGATAATTCCCCCACCCCGAAAGCTCTGTTGCAAAAATGCTGCCCCTTTCAGAAGGAGCTGGGTGTGCGCTTTGCTGCCTCTGAGGCATGAAACAGGCCTCACCTGTCACGCAGCTTTACTCCAGGACTCTGCTAGGCCCTAGGTTGGGCCCTAGTGCTGGGAGATGACGGTTTCTTAGAGACCTTCCACAGGTCTGTTCGCTGCCCTCCATGGCTTAGGATGCCCATGAGTCCCTGGGGGAAGTTTGCCTCCCTCAGCACCCCCTGCCAGGCCCAGGAGATGGTGGGCCTAGCAGGAAAGGGACCGGAGTCTATGATCTGCCTGAGAGGCCTTCTCCAAGCACCCCTGGCTAGCCCACCTGCCCTTAGGGCTCAACTCCAGTCAGCTAGGTGCAGATAAAGAGGGCGGGAAGTACTCGGCTAGGGGTGGACCTGGGGTGGGGCCGCCTCTCTCACTCCTGTGGGGCTTGGCAGGGCTGAGTGAGGCCAGAGCTCCCAGCCTAGGTCAGGGAAGCCACGTGTGCCCTGTGGCTTTGCAGGACACAACGGGAAGAGCAGGAGGTACCAGCTGGGTGGGAATCATTTCACTGTTAGAGTGAAGCCAGATGCATGAGCATACTTACCCTTGAGGGAAAGTGTGATCTGTCCAAGAGGGCTGTCTGTCTGTCTATCTGCTCTCCTTGGAGACACTCCCAAGCTCGGGTAGAGCCAGTGGAGAAAGGGTCCTTGGGGAAACCCTGAATTCAACAAAATGAGGGTCTCTCGCAGGACTTCTCTGAGCCCTGAGCATATACGGTGTCGGGGAGTCTGACTGCAGATGGGGTGCCTGTGTGTGGATGCTGCCAGGCGGGGGCTGTATTCCTGCTCCAACCCAGGCCTTGGGCAGGGGACTGGGGTGAGGCTGGGGCTGTCTGGGACTCCAGGGCCTGGGCCAAGCAGAGAAAGTGGGAGCCCCTATTCCCAGATGTCGCTCCGAACTGGGGTCGAGATTCTGTCATTTCATGTCCCCTAGACAGTGCTCACAGAAGATGCCCCGTTATGCTGTGTTGGCCATAGGAGGAGCTCTCTGACCTGTGGGTGGGGATGCTCTCCCTGCAGGCGAGAGCCCTGTCCTCTGAGATGTGACAGGGTCAGGGTCCTTAACTGAGGAGTCCGTCCCTTCCCAGCCAAAGCTGCCTGGGGAGAGCTCCAGCCCCTGTGGGTCCTGGGACTCATGGGATTTCATCTCGTGTTTTGTTGTCATTGTTTGTATGGATACTTTCTATCTGCCTCCTTCAATGCTTGTTTTCCATTTCCAGTGGTGCTGCAGGATTTCCTTTCAAAATATAATCACTTAAGTAAGAAAAAAATGCATTTGAAGAAAACTCTCCAGTCAACAATAGTGAAGCAGGTGGGCAGATACGGGATGAAGTGGAGTGCGGGCCTTGGTGGGGTGGGCACGTGGGCGGCAGTGGGGGGGGTGCGGGGAGCAGGGCGAGCGGACCTCCTGTGTTGCGGCCCAGACTGGCTCGGCCCCTTTGGCTGTTGTAGTGATGGTGGCCAAGCTTGTCCAGCCCGGGGTTCCCATAGTCCCCCTGGTGTCACACCCACCTGCACCCTTGAACCTGTGACCCGATGCTGTGCTTTTATTTGCTGTGTCCAGGTGGTGGGAAGGGAGTGTCTCAAGGGAAGTCTGGGGTGCCATGAGTCAGCAGGGGCTGCTCCTGAAGCCCACCTCAGTCAGGGCCTTCTGCCCACAGACCCTCATGGGCGATGACAAGGGGCAGCCTTTTTGGGCTGCGTTTTTGCTCACACCCTTTACACAGAGGGTAAAGTGAGGCTCAGGGTGTCACTCCTCAACTGAGGCTGCAGGGCCTGGCAGGGACCCCAGCAAGAGCTGATGTGGCTGTGCCCAGAGCAGGGGTGTGGGGTCTGGCTGGTGGGCATCTCAGGGGTCCCTCCCTCAGCCTTTAGTGTTGGGACTTTGTATCCATCAGCCTGTCCCTGTGAGTCCCTTCCTGATGCGTGGAGCAGAGCGAGGGAGTGAGGCAGGAGGCTGGGCTGGGCCCGGGGCAGGCTCTGCCTGTGACTGAGGTCACACCCTCTGGCTGGCGAGCCCATACGATCGGGATCTAGTATGGCCCTCACAGGGGCCTGGACACCCTGAGTGGGCAGGAAGGAGGGTATAAAACCTCGGACTGAGCAGATGGCTCAGGACCCTGGGTGCCAGAAGTGGCAGTCCTGAGTTCGAGTCCTGTCTTGGCTGCCCTTCAGTGGGAACAGAGCTCCCGGCAGGCTCTCACCTCAGCACGCCCACTGTCGCCTCCGAGGAGGGCGGGGCTGGTGGAGCCCGGGTGATGCTCGCAGAAAGTGGACTGGGGGCTCCCGAGTCCACAGTCCCTGGTTGCTTAGCCCTTGGCCTCCCTTTGGACAGATGAGAAAGCTGAGGAGAGTCATCAAGTCACCTGTCTGGGCCTCACTGAGAGCCGGTGACAGAGCCTGGCATAAGCCTGGCCGATCAGCTTCCTGTTCAGGGAGCCCCCGCCCACTGCCCACTTCCCTCCCCCTGGAGCATGCCTCCTACCGCTGACTCCCAAGTGGGACCCGACCATCTGCTTGCTCCTGCCACAACGAGACCACTGCAGCCCCCGCCCTGTGACAAAGACAGTGTGGCATTGGTATAAAATGTGCCAAACACCCATATGCATAAAGAAGAAGACAGAAGCCACCAGAGCCCAGTCTCACTTGACCAACAGTGTCTCTTCACCCGGCTTCTCTGCCCGCTGTGGGGAGGCTGCACGGGTGCTGTGACCACCCACAGCTTGTCACCTGCCCTCTCCAGCCGTCGCCTCAGGGTCCTAGGCCCCATCACTCAGCTGCTTCGTCCTGGGTCAGACAAACCCTGGGAGCTGGATATGCGGGTCATTTCCAGGATTTCACAGGCATAAACCACTCTGCACAGACCCTTAAATGCGGAGCTCGAGCAGTGTCACTGGGGAGTTAGGTTGACCCCTAGCAGCAGGCTCAGGGACACAGGCCATGGACCCCATCTACCCTGCACTGGTTTTCTGCAGGGACCTTTCTCGTAGGGCATAGACTCCCTGACTGGGGTGAGGAGACCGTGGGACAAGAATCTCTAATCCTGAGTTTGCTCTGGAGGCCTTACAGATGCTGCGGGAGGGAGGGGCCCAGGGGCTCCCCTCGAGCCAACCTGGGAAATTGTGTCTCCCTGCATCGAGCTCCTGAAGATCCAGCCCTCGCACCCTAGGATCACCCCTCCCATCCCGAGGCCTGGAAGGAAGTGTCAGGGATGCGATACCTCTTTCCTGGAAGGAAGTGCAAGTCATGTGCACCTACTGTGTGCCAGACCCTTGCAAGAGTGAGGCCTCCTGGTAAAGCAGGTGTGGTTATTGTGGGTGGGGACGTGGGTATCCCAGAAGTGCTGGGCTTTCATGGTGACTGGTGTGTGTGGGGGCGGATGCCTGTGTGCCAGACCGAGACCCCTCCCCCCCCCTCCAGGCCTGTCCCAGCGCCGTGCTGGCTCTGGGCACTGAGTCATCTGGGGAGGTCTGGGTGCTCTAGGAGGCTCCACACCGCTCTCAGCTGAACCTTGGGTAAATGGGTCTCCATCCTATTTCATGCCATGTGAGCTTCTTGGAGGCAATAGATGTGGATCAGGAAGTGGTAGATCTGAATTATTGGTGATCTTTAGGCAGGTGTTCCTGAGCTGCCTGCTGCCTGCCTCCCCTGCCTGTCTCCAGAGCAATCTTCCTCTTTTGGGGACTGAGGGCACCCATAGTACACCCTACTTTCACTTAAATATCAGGACGGTGCCTGACAGGGGTTCACGGGAAGGTCCAGAACCTGCCGTCTGCCCTGTGTTGAACTCCTGGTCACCCACATCCCCTGCTCACTCAGACACTCTCAGACCTTCAGACCTACCACTTGGGGTTCATACCCCAGGGCCCCCCTCCTTGCCCAGCGCCTTACCCCACACATATGGACATGTGTGACAGTGCCTACTCTCACTACCACGTGTCCTAGAGCCCTGGCCAGCCCAGGGCGGTGGGCATGCATGGGGCCTCTGTGACAGGGAGCTCCAACCCAGCCGCACACAGTTACATGTGCCTCGTGGGGCTGTGGTAGCAGGCCCTGGGGGTGGCAGGCTGGCCCGAAGCCCTCCCAGAGCCTTGCACCTTGACTGACAGGAGCCCTGTTATCTGGAGGGCCCTGCCAGCCTCACCCTGCCTCCTGAAAGTCCACGGCTGTGCCTTCCACCGCATGACCCCGACGCTGCCCCATCTGCCTCTCTTGGGTCATTGCTGCCTCCCCATGCCGATCATGTGAGGATTAGAGCCAGGAATCAAGAAAACCAAAACCAGGTTGTTCCTGAGATAAGGGGTCAGAGACTAGTCCTGGCCACCGAGTGTGGTTTTAAGCCTTGGGTGGGCCAGCGTGACTCCCGGTAAGTGGGGTAGAGAGGACTGTCCAGTCCCAGAGACCATATGAGGTCCCTGGGCAATGAGGCATGCGGCATGCCCAGCTTGGTCCCTATACAACTTTTTCTCTCCATCAGTGGCAGCTGCCCCCCAGTGCCCTCCTAGGCCCTATCTGGCCCAGCCAGATACCTACCCCCGGTGGCTCTGATGGGCTCTGCTCACAGATTTGAACCATGCACTTGGCAGGCTCTGCTCAGCACACAGTGCAAGCTGCTGCTCCAGGTGCTGAGTGAGGGTCCTTTCTGGGGGTGGAGGGATGCCGCTGCTACCCCACAAGCATGAGGTGCTGGTGGGGGCACTGGGGCAGCAGCCTCTAGAGAGGGTGAGCCTCCATGTAACTGGCTTTTCAGGGGTCCTGGGCAGCCTGGGGCAGGTCCTGCAGCCTTGTGCCCTGCGACCGTGCAGTTGGGCGCGAGGCCTGCTGCCCAGGCTCGTGTTGAGAACAGGTCTCTCAGGGGCCCGCACATCCTGCAGACAACACCGATGCTGTTTCCACCCGAACAGCCAAATGCCAGACATCAATTCCAGGCTCTGCTGGAAACGTGGAAATCGATGCCCACAGAACGGGGGGCCAGACCTGCCGTGGGCAAAGTTGGTGGCCTCTTGGCAGGAAGTGATTACTGGCTGGCGGGGGTGGCAGGTAAACAAAGCTCTGGACTGGTGGGCATGCCCTGCCTCTGGCCGTCCTGCCACGGTGCAGACATTCCTGATCTCAGGCTCCAGAGTCAGGAGGAGGGGCTGCTCTACATGGCCCGGGGCACCCCCAGCTCCCTGACTGTTGACTCAGCTTCTCCGCTGACCCCCACCCCAGCGCCTTCCAGAACCCCAGCATGGGGCATGCACAGGGCAGGCACCTTCCTGCCAGGCTCTGAGCGTAGCTGCTAGGAGCCTCTTCCTCATGTCCTGGATGGGGTTTTTCACCTCTCTAAGCCTGGGCCTCAGTTTCTTAGTCTGTAAAACAGTTGTGGGGATGGGCAGTTTTTTAGGGACCCACAGAAGCAATGGAATTGCAGTTTGCCTGGTGGCCCAGCCCCTGGGCTCCCTGGTCAGGTTGGGGTGATGCCATCTCCCAGCCACCTGGGTCTCCTCCCCTCCCAGCATTCTCAGTGTCCTTGTGGAGCTGCCGCCTGGGGCCTGCAAGCCGATGCTGCTCCATTCAAACCTGCCCAGCTCAGCTGGTGGTCCCGAAACACAGAAATGCCCATGTCTCCTCCTGCTGACCCAGCTAACACAGGTTCCGACTCTTCACCCCTGTCCCCTGCCCTGGTCCCTAGGAAGCTGCCCGAGTGGACCAGACCGGTAGGCTGGGTTGGAACAGAACAGGGAGGTAGAAGGAGGGTGAGACGGGGGCCCCAGGCTGGCTACACAACCCGGAAGGCCTTGGCTCCCCTCGGGTGGCTTCTCCCCTGGGAACAGCAGCTTCTTCCTCCCCCCACAAGGTGCGACTCCACCTTGGGCCCTTTCTCTCCAGTCTGCCAGTGGTAGGGTTAGGGCTGCTCTGGCGGGGGTCCTGACTGGCTCTGGGGCCCTCCCCACATCATCCCTCCTGTGCGCATGTGGTCTGGTCAGTTTAACCATCAGAACCCTCTCACTGAGGCACCGTGGCAAATACAGGAAACCCCAGAGAAGGAGCCCGCTGTGGCCCTGCAGAGGTCCTGTAAGGGAGCGCCAGCTGGGGCGACTTTCTGTGGGAGGCCTAGGAGCTGCGGAAGGCTTGTGGGTTGGGTGCTTGCTTAGGTGCCTGCTGGGTGCCCTCCTGAGCCAGGGGGCTGAGAACTGGGGCTGACGCCCTGCTCCAGATCCCCACCCCAGTACCTGCCCCGCCCCTGCCCTCTGTGTGTGGGAGACCGGCCCACTCACCCTCTCTCTCACTTCCAGAGAGGCCCATCTTCTGCCAGGCCTCTGCCCATGGCAACCCCTCGGGCCCCAGGGCTCCAGTGTGCTCTGGAGCATGGTCCCACCTCTCAGGCCAGTCTGGCTGTCCTTCCAGACCCTGACAAAGGGGTGTCTGAATTAGCAGCTTTTGGGAAGAAATCCCTAAACACGGTTGTAGAAATGTGGAAGGCTGAAGAAGCCTGAGGCGCTGGCAGCAGCGTGTTGGTGATGGTGGGCCAGAAGCCAGCATAGCCAGTGACTTGCCCCCAGGGACAGCGCAGGAGGGAAGATCTGGCACTCAGCTGGCAGGGCTTGGTTGAGTCTGAACCCAGCTACAGAGCAGCTGGTTGGCCGAGCTCTGCCTCCTCCCTGACTTTCGTTCTACAGTAAAGTTGATCCAGAATCAGGGAAGTGCAGATAGTGGCCACATCCGCCAAGAAGTATTCAGGGTTTCAGAGGCTCTTCCTCCTCCTCCAGGTAGCTTCCTCGAGAGGAGAGGACTCCAGACCTGGGCCACCACACTGCTGTGCCCCTGGCTTGCCTCGGCTGGTCAGGAATCCCTCTGAGCCCAGGTCCAGCCTCGGATGGGTTTGTACCAGGGGGCTGTCCCTCTCTGGCCAGGCTGTCCTTCTCATCCTTGCCCTGGCCTCCTTGCCACCCTGCCCGGGCTCCTCTGCCCCCTTGCCCTGTCACTGCCTGCTGGGTGCACACCATCTCCCCGAGCCTCTGCAGGCACCCTGCCGACGAGAAACCTGAAGCTGAGTGGTCATGGCACCTGCACAGGTCACACAGCTGTCTGGGCCACTGTGTTCCAGGAAGCTGGCACCTGTACCTGGTGGAATTTCAGGCATGTGGCCAGGCCCTTCCTGACCCAGGGAAGGAGAGCAGGGAGGCTGCGGGGCGGGGTAGGCATGAGTGCAGACTCTCCACAGGGGTGGGCTTGCCAGCGGTATCCTGTGGTCACAGCCTCATGTCACCTTCAGAGGGAAGAGATCCCTCTGTCTCATCCCTTGGCTGTGGTACCCAGTGGCCTTTTGACAGGGCCTGGGTGAGGGTCTTGGGCTGGGAGCACCCATGACTCAGGCCTGCTCACTGGCTGCCTCCCTCCTGCCACGGGACCTCCCTCCCCATGACTGAGTTGAGCTGAGCTGATGTGGGTGCTAGGCCTTGAGGATTCCTCTCAGTGAGCAAGTGAATTCGTTGTGTCCTGGGCTCCTCACACGCAGCCCCACTTCTCGGCCAGCACAGTTTTTTGGCTCTACCTTCTGTGGGACAGGGCCTGGAGTCTGGTGAAATGGGTTTCTCGGTGCCCTGAGGGCCAGAGGTTTCCTGGATGGCCTGGAGCCTCCTGTCATCTCCCTCTGGACCATCGGAGGGTGTCCCGGGCCGTGCAGCAGCTGGGGCTGGGCTGGGGCAGGCTTCCTTGCGTCAGTGGTGTGCTGGAGGTCCCCCCAACTCCAAGCACAGTAATGGAATATTTATACCCGAAAATTGGCAAATGCTCAAAATCAAAGCCTCCTGTCCTGTCCTCAGCCACTTCTGAAGCGTGCGCCAGCTCCTCGTGGCCCAGGGAGTCCTCCCTGCCACACCGGCTATTCTTGGGGCTTACCAGGCAGCAGGGTCAGCCATGACAGAGCCTCCTGGGTCAAGCTCAGGCCTCTGCCAGGGTATGGGGGCTCCAAGGGGCGGATGCTCCGATTACTTGTCCTGCATGTCAACTGCTAGACCAGAGCTGGCCTGCCCAGGTGCCCTGTGTGCACAGAAATGTGCTCCTTGCACCAGAGTCTGGGGGTGCTGCAGGGCCCCCCACATCCCCGGGCTGTCACATAAAGAGGATTCCGGGAGGGAGGGCAGTTTCTGCTGGGAAAAATTAGCCCTGGATTCCCTGGGAAACTCACCAAAACAAGCCAACAGCCCCCAGGGAACAGCGTGATGGGATGTGGGATGTCAGGTCCTGTGTCTGTGCCTGAGCTGGGTTGTCCCTGGTTGCAGGCAGGGTGTGTGCTGAGGTCAGTGAGGCAGGGAGGGGTGGGAGGGTGGGGGCTGCTGAGGCCCTGCCCTCTCTGTCTGCTTTGCCTCCATTCATCAGCCTGCAGTTTCCCAACCCCATCCTTTGAAGCTGCAATAAATATTGATTCAGGCAAATCAATGTGTTTCCGAGGACCTGGGTCGATAGCAAAGTTACAAGGATCAGGGCAAAGTCATCCATGCGTCAACTTCAGCATTGCTACAAGCCTGCTGTAAGTGTGCCGGCCTCATAGCAAGGGGCCAGCACCCACGGCTGGGTCCCCCCAAGGGTCCGGCAAAAACCAGCCCTTCATCCTTACCTGGCCATGGCTGAGGGGGGTTGACAGGTAGCATCCAGTTGCCCCTCTACACGCCTGCCTGGGCCTGCCCTGTGCCAAGCCCCCAGCTCAAATGATGCCTAACCCCCATCCCCATTCCCACCTGGGCATCTCTCATAGGTACCTGAGCAGGTCTATACCTGGGGGCTGGGGGTCAAGGTCAGAGCAAAGGAGCCTGGCAAAGGCAGCCTTCCTTGGGCTTTCTCTGTGTTCCCTGCTCTTCTGCTGGTGGCCTGTCCCTGAGACAGGGAGCTTACCACCTCCTAAGCTGCCTTTCCCATCTCTGCCCCTAGCATCACCTCACCCTGACTCTTGGGACATAGGGCTGGCACCCTCCCCAAGGCACATTTCAAGAGGCAGCCTCTGCCTGCTCAAAGTCACTCTGGTTGCCCACCCCCTCATTCCTTCTCCATCACTGCCACCTGGTCTGATCACTTTTTCCCTGAATTGCGTCAGAATGCCTGACTGGCCCTGGGGTTCTTTGGGACTCCATCACCCCTCAGCACATTTGCCTAGCGCTCTCTCCTCTCTTCTCTGTCCTCCACCCATATAACAACCCCCCTCCCAATCCTTTCTCTGAGCTCCCACCTGCTGGAACCATCCTCCCTAGAGGGCGGGCGAGCTGGGGCCCAGGACCCTCAGAAGATGCCTCTGGGACTCTACTCGGGGAGGCTGGGCAGGACAGGCCTCAGGAATGGCATCTGGTAGTGCACACCTGTCCTTCCCCACCTCACTCACAGACATTCCTTCCTCCCTCCATCCACCCCTCCCCTGTTTGGTCTCTCCTGTCTCTAACCATTTTGCAGGTCTGCAGCTCACTCTGCTTCCCTTGAACGTCAGGACTAGGTCTGGTGTGTTTTCAGTGGGGCTGCTCTATGAGAAATTGGGAAATGCAGATGGGATGTTTCCAGCTAACACCCCTGAATCACCCATGCCACCCCATTAGCAGGGAAACTGGCCTGTGTACCTTGCATACTGCCTAAGTGGGAGCTGAGGTAGCGGTTTTATGACCCCATAAACTTTGGAAGTTTATTGCTATTGAACAAACATGTAGTTCGATGCTTCAAGTTCAATATATGTAGCCAACGGCATCCAGAGCTGGTTGCGGCTGTGGCTCCCACAGCTGGGCCAGGCAGCCGTGCAGGCTGAGCCGCCGAGACATCTGGGGCTTTGGAGCCAACTGGTGATTGGCTGGCCGCAGGATGGGGGAAGATTTATGGTGCCCACGCCGGGGCCTGTCCTTCTGCATACTGAACAGCCCGGAGGGCATGAAGAGCAGAGGGGCAGCCACCTGAGACCCAGAGCTCTTGGCAGAGGATTGGCCCGCAGCCCCTGGGCAAGAGCCTGGTCTGGGGATGCTGAGGCAAAGGCTGCAGCGAAGGGAATGTGTGCTCCTTGGGAAAAAGTGGGCCCAGCAGAGCTCCTGTCAGGGAGGGGCAAAGGGACAGACTAGGGGACAGGTCCATGGCTACGGCTTACACACCAGAAGCTCTCACTTGTCCCTCTATTCATCCACATGTCCATTGCCCTGTCTGTCCATCCAGCAGTCACCTGTCTACCCACCTGTTCACCTGCCCCCCTATCAGACTACTTTTCTGTGCTGTTCGCCCATGATTTACCCTCCATCCACATGCCCACTTGTCCATCCCTCCTCCCCCCATCCCCTGAGCTGCCCCTTACCCAGGAGCGAGGCTGTCCTTCCAGTCCCCAGAGGTGACTGGAGCCTCAGTGACTCACACCATCACACAGAAGATGCTGACGTCACTGCTCTGGCCTTCCTGGGGCAGCCATGCCCTGGTCCTGGGCTTCATCCTCCAGGAATCCCTTCCTATTGTCTGCATCATGTCATGCAATTATTTTAAATAATGGAGACTCCCATGGCGGATGATAGTTTATTTCCTTCCATTCTTGCTCTGTGCACACACTCTTTCTTCCAAGTTCATATGTGACTCTCTGCCCTTGTCTGTTCTGCATTTTCACTTTGCGTTGGTGGATATTGTAGCCATTTCCACCTTTCCTGCAGCTACAAGTAATGCTGTGGCCACGCCTGATGCCCCACGGCTGGGCCTGCTGGTCCGAGTCCCACGCCATCAGCACAGATCCCCGAAAAGGTCCAGCATCTTCTGTCACAGGGTGACGACCACCTGGCCCCCAGACTCCGCCCTCAGTACATGAGGGAGGTCCCTGGTTCCTGCCTAGAGGGGCCGGGGTATTCACTGGGGCTCAGGTCTGCAGGAAACAGTGCCTCGGTTTACATTTACAGCGTCGCGGTGTTGCCGTGTCCGCAGTTTGCTCAGTGTTTTGGCTTCAGATAGCCTCATGCTATGTTAATGGCATTAACTTTTTGTCCCGGTAGTGTCAGAAATTTCCCTGAGTCATGGCTTGCCTTTTAACTGTACTGTTTCTTCTGAGGCACCTGAAAGTTGAGCTTTTACACAGCATGTACTCATCTTTGCCTTTGTTTGTGGAAAGTTCTTTCCCACGGGCAATTTGGCCAATATTTGAGTTTCCATCTAGTTCCCTTTGGCGGCTTCCGTTCTTTTCTGCCAGAGTCGCCTTGTCTTCCAGCCCACACCTTTGGGCCCCTCGCTCTGATCCAGAGGGTTCTTCTGTGGGATCCCTCTCTCCATCATCTGTCGCTCTCTCCCTCCCTTCCCACAGATACTTTTCTCAATGGCTTCCAGGTTGCAGCTCCTGAGGGGACAGACCCAGCTGTACAGATGCACCAGGTGGAGAAAGAGGCAGCGGAGTCAGGGCTGAGGACTGGGAAGCTGCCCTTGGGCTGCAGGAGAGGGTGGCAGAGTGAGCCAGGGATGCTGCAAAGCTCGTGGAGGGATGGGGTGGGCAAGACTTGGCTAGACAGATGAGGGGCGGAATGTGGGCTGTGGAGGCCCACTTGGTCCCTGTGTCAGGAGTCTGGGACACTAGATGGGGGGATGGCAGGAGAGGGGGGTTGCTGAGATGCTGGCATCACCACTCAGCTGGCACCTGCCTCTGCCCACTTTCAGGAAGACCCCAGGGTTTCTTGGGATGAGACCCTGCCTTTGTCTGCAGCCACTGGAGGCTCCAGTCCCAAGGGTTCTGGTTGAAATCCCGACTCTGCCACTCATGTGAGATGCTGGCCAAGCCTCAGTTTCCACACCTGTAAAACGGGGTGATCAGTCATCGAGTGGATACATGTGACTTGCCCAGAACAGAGCCCGGTGCATAGGAGGCACTCTGGAATATTCTGGGAATGTTTCCTCCCACCAAGGACTTCTTTGACCCTTTTGTCATGGGCTCTGGATCCCTGGTCTTTGACACCTGGGCAGTGGCCCCAATGGGCTCTTAGAGCAGGCCAGGCTCCCACAAGACAGTGCTGGGTGGGCAGGGTGGGATCCTAGTGGGCAGTCTGTGTCCTAGGGTCTCACCTGGATGCAGGTCCTCAGACATCCATGAGGGTCTCTCGGCTTTAGGCCTCCCACCTTCTCCGAGGCTCCACCCCCCCTCTTGAAGGACACCTGAGTCAGCAGGGCGATGACATCACGTGGATGGAGCCTGTGCTCTGAGAAGCTGGGCAGGCACTCTCGCCTTCAGGGCCCAGGACATTCTCCTGGAATGAGCCGCTGTCGTGGGCTCCTCTTTCCCTCTGCACAGCAGGGCCGGAGTCCTTATCGGCACTGGAGTTCCCCTCCTGTGTCATAACTCACCTCCAGGCCGCTCCGCACCCAGCTCTTGGTGTTGCCGTGTCTTGTCGCCGCTGACCTTGTCAGGCTGTTGCGGGGTTTGTGGGGAATGGGGGTGTGTGGAGGCAGAGTAGGAGGGCGGCCCTCTTCCTGCCCCTGGGTGATAAGAGTGGCCCACGAAGGGGCCCAGGGTAGGAGAGCCTGAGAGATGAGCCGGACCCAGGGTGCGTGGCTGGTGAGCCTGGCTTGCTGGGCCATCCCTGGGGACAGTACTGTGAGAGAGAGCAGTGCCTGCAGAGAACAGAACACGGGACAGGCCCCGGTGTGAGCTCCCGGGACCCTCAAGGGAGTCTCCCTGGGAACACTGTGGACACATTACCAACCAGGCGTGGCCAAAGGGGCACATGTGGGGGGCAGGCCTGGGCCCTTGTGCATGGTCTGGACCAGACGGGGCCCAGCTGTGATGAATGAGCCCAGTCCTTGGCCACCAAACCCAGTGATTCAGGGTGAGGCGAGAGGCAGGCTTGGCTGATCACAGGGATAAAAAGAGACTCAGAATCAGGCCGCAAAGTCCCAAGCATCCTTACTGTGGTTGGGTGCTGGTGCGGATGCTAGCATTGGCCACAGGAACAGACGTAGAGGCCCAGGGGCGGGAGGGGACAAGTCTGCTGGGTGGAGAGGGGCCTGACACATGGCAGAAACAGGCCCCAGGTGGCAGGTATCCAAAACTGGACACAGATCTGGTGGCTGCCTGGGCCACAGAATGGAGAGGAGAGGGGCTACAACTCTGGGAGGTGTGTGTGTGGGAGGCAGTGCCGGGAGGGGGGGCCCGGCTGTGAAACAGTTCCGGGACAGCCAGCCTGTGTGCCTGACCCGCAGGGGCACGAGATGGCTGAGTTGGAAACAGCGCCCTGTGAGGAAGCTGGTGAGCCGGGCAGGGAGATCGCCTGTCTCGCTGACCCAGCCTGACTCTACGGCAGCCTCGTCCCTTATGGCTGAAATTGGGCCCCATCAGTTCCCAGGCAGGGCAGGGGCCACATCTGGAGGATTCACGCTCAGAGAGGGTGGGCTGTTTACTAGGTAGCCTTGTCAAGTTCATTATCTGCCTCCATTAGCACTTGACCTGTGGCCTGTGGTAGGCTCCTGTCAACTCATTATTGCTAATTGCAGGGACTGGGTGGTCCCTCCAGGTCCCTCTGTCACCTGGATCTCAGCTCCTGCCCTGTGGAGGCTGGTGGGTGTGGGGAGCGGGGAGGGGGTGCAGGCAAGGGCAGGGACTGGAGTTGGGAAGAACCTTTGTGAAGGGCCTCCACCCAGCTGCTTGACTCCCCACCACTGGGCTGGGCCAGGCCCCTCTGCTCTGCATACAGTTTGGTCCGCTGGCCTGGGGTCACCAGGGCTCTTGGAGTTCCTGTGTCACCATGCACCCATGGGGGCTCAGAGTGGGCCCCTGGGCAGAGGGTCTGTAGGATGGACATGGCCCTATTGAGGGCGAGGCTCTGAGAGTAGATCCTACCCTTGCCCCCCTCTGTCCCTCCCCAGCCACCTGTATTGCTATCTTGTTACCACCTCCCTTTGTCACCCTCCCCTTCCTGCAGAGGCCACCTCAAGTCCTGCAGAGGTGGGGGCTATAGACTCACTCACCTGATCAACAAACTCTTTACAGGCTACTCAGTGGGAAGGGGCCTGACCGGATCCTCAGTGACACCACGTCCATTCGTTTGCATTGGGAGGAGCGCCTCGCTGGAGGTGCAGGTTGAGAGTGCCTCTTTAGAGCATCCTGGGCAGGTGCTGGTCCTTTCCAAGCTGCCCCCCGCCCTGAAGCTCGCCACAGGGGTGGGTGGCCCTGCTCTTGAAAGTTGTGGCTGGGGCTGGGGCTACTTCTTTCACCTGGGGTGACCAGGGACAGTTCTGTGGTCACCCTGGGTGTGGCCAAGTGCTTCCCTGCCCCTTGCTTGCCTCTGCAGGTCCTGCGCTCCTGCTCCTCAGCTATCTGTCCCCCCTGGTCCTCCTCTATAAGCATTGGGCTCCGTGATCTGCCTGGGCAGGTGCCCAGAGACGTCCCCCTGGGCTCGGATTTAAATGCAGCTCCTGAAACTTGATGATCCTGAGGAAGTCCACTGGTGTGCGGCTGGGAATATCCTCCTCGCCGCAGCCTCCCCATCAGGGCTGGTGGGCGGACCTCTCCTCATCATGGAACCAGGATGTATGGAGCCAGCTTCATTTCCGCTGAATTATGGGTTTAATAGCAGAGGAGCCGAGCAGGCTGCCCTGGGTGCTCTATGCTGGCTTGGGGCTGGGGGCCAGGGCTGGGGCCGCCATCGCCCGGTACCCGCCTGCTCCCTGTCAGCCAGCAGAAGCAAGCTGGGAGATTTATCCTCCCTGACTTTATGAGGTACTAACAGAGAGAAGGCTGAGAGGCAGAAGATAAATAATTGATGGTCCTCGCTTGCTCATTTGCTCTGGCATCAGCCTGAAGCAGCAGGGGCTGGGGGCACGATGACCTCGAAGAGCTGGGAAATGAGCCAGAGGGATGGAGGACCCTGACTCGGGGCCCCAGGGGTCACAGGGCACCTTAGGTGAGTGTCAGAGGACCCTAGGGTTGACCTGACCCCACTCCTCACTTGCACCTATCCACTGCCATCCCCCAACCCCATGGCTGAATGTGGTCTCTGTCAGGCTTCTGGACTGTTCTCAGCCGTGGGACCCAGGGGAGATGAGCAGAGGGTGAAGGGATGGGGGTGGGCTGTGTTCCCCTTGTCACCCCCTTTCCTGGCATCCTCAGCCTCCCTCCACGGAGCACCCCACCTGCTGGACACACCTATCCTCCCCCAGTTGTGCTCTCCTCTTCCTGCCCACCCCCAGCAGCCAGGGACAGCTCCCCTGCTCACACTACAGGTTACACACTCAGGCCCTGGCTCAGTGTCCCCTCCTGGGCCAGGCCTGTGTTCAGGGTCCTTGGACCTTGGCTCTGGGCCTTTCCCAGTTGCTGACATGGTAAGAAAACCCTCACATGTCATGCCTCCCACAGGCCGGGTCTTAGCCCTCTGAGGGGCTCAAAGGCAAGTGACTACACCACAGGGAGGCACATGAAGTGACCTGAACTGCCATGCGTTGGCCACCGCACTCTCCTCCTGTGGGCCCTGGCTGTGCCTGCTCCCTGGGGTCCTGGGTATGTGCATGCACTCAAGAAGGCATTTACCAGGTGGGCGGGAGGCTGAGCCAAAGTGGATCATCCCCTGAGTTTGTTTTCAATTAACACTTGTTTAGTGCAGCTTTCCCCCATTAAACCTCCCCCCTCGCAGCCGGGTGCTCTGGCAGCGCAGCATAATCTGCTGAGCTCTTGCTCAAGTATAAGCAGCTTTGCCGCTTACTAAACACGGCTTAATCCAATTTGGGTTTTGGGGAATTGAAGGTGGGCAGCGCCGGCCACCGGACAGTCCTGAAAAGGCCCAGGGCTGGAGCAGCAAGGGTGGGCCCTGGGCCAGGGCTGTCAGAGGCCCCTCTGCACAGCACGGCTGCCCTGGCCTGGCCGAGGAGGGGGCTGCTATGAGGGTCTCATTGGGGCAGAGCAGGCCTCAGCCCGGCTGGGCTCACCCTGTGCCACAGCCCCCTGTCCCCACTGTCCGTCCGTCTGTCTGCCTGTCCTGGATGATAACTGGCAGGGTGCACCACAAGCCCTGCAGGCTGATCATGGAGAGACCAGGCCCAGTGCATGCTGTTGCCAGAAGGACAAGCTAGGATCCAGGAATGTGGGTGGGGCCTGCGCTTAGGGGCTTCAACATCACTGGGGGTCCAGGGTACACCCCTGTTAGCCTGAGACCCCAGCTGAGCCTGCATCCTCCCGCTCTTCTTGTTCTCCCAGCCGCATGCCGGCATTCCTGGGATCTGCTTGTCCCCAGCTGCCAGCCCTGGCCTCAGCCCCCTGCCCACCAGCCCAGCCTGCTGAGCATGGTAGACACCAGGCTTCCATGGGCCTCTTGACCCAGGGTCAGGCCGACTGGGGCCTTCAAGTGTCCCTCACGCTGGGTTTTGCCTGCCAGAGGCAGAAACCGCAAGACTAACCAGAACACGTGCAGCTCCCTGTCGACGGATTCAATTCAATTCCACAAATATTGACTGCTGTCTAATCCACTCGCCCTCTAGCACCGCTCGCTCCTCTGAGGTACCCATGGCGGCAGCCAAATCAGCCTGCTTAATCTGGGCCTGACAATGTCACTGGGTCACAGTGAGGGAGCTGAGGCTCTGCAGGTGGGGCCAGAGCTGGGGTCTGAACTCTGCACCCAGGGCGGCCACCACCAGCTGTGGAGTGTGCCGGGGGGGTATGGGGCTCAGATCAGCTGAAGACCATCCATGCCTGATGGGCCAGAGACCGTGCAGGTGAGGGACAGGAGGCTCTTCTTGGACCCAGTGGGGGAGCTGAGTGAGTCCAACCTACCCAGCCAGCCTCCAGGCCTGTGTGGGACATCTCAGCAGGATCTGGCAGCTGGATGGGGGCTGGGACAATGCCACTCCTTGTGAGGGTCCTTCCCCTGCAGCAAGACAGGCTCCGGTGCCCAAGGTACACAGCAGGAGCTCAGCATCCAATCCAAGCTCCTCCTCTCCCCTCTGCTGTGGGGCTTCCCTCTCCAATGCCAGACCCTCAAATCTTCCCATGGGAATCTTTGCCTGAGACCCCTGGATCCTCTTTTAGCTTCAAGGCCCAGGGTGGAGTGGAGGGGGCCATGGAGGGGTGGGACACAGTGTCTCTGCCAGGCCAAGTGTGAGCGCCTCACGCTCGTGGGGCTCAGTGCACATCCAGGCCGGGACCACTGCAGGGGGAGCCCAGATTGGGCCTGAGGGGCCTGGAGTCTGGTTCCTGGTCAGACACAGGAGGGACAGCCCTGTCCTGGCTCAGTGGCCCTCTGGCCCAGAGCTCTGAAGGCCTCCCTGAGTGGCGGCCTGGATACACCGTGAACAGATGAGGCGTGTTCACTTGTGTCTCAGGCCCTTTCTCTCCAGGCCCACCTGTGCAAGGCTGAGGCTAGTCACTCACACCTTAGAGAGAGTGAGTGGTCCCTGGCAGGCAGGACCCAGGTTTTGGGGTGGTCTTGCTGCAAGCTTGGCCTGCAGGTGTGGGGCAGAAGCTGAGGACCTAGGCCACCCATGCCACCTAGGCAGTCCTGCCCTGGCAGCTAATCTTTGCTGGGCACTACAGCTCCACGGTGACCCTGGACACTGGGAATTTAATCAGAAATGGAACTGATGGATTAAAGTGGAACCAGGAGAATTGGTTTGTCTCCCTGGGATCTTAAATGCTGCTCTCAGTCAGGTGATTAACTCTCTGCTGGGGTGGCCCCGGGAAGCAGGGTCATGCTTCAGCCTAGCATGAGACTTTGTGTGGAGTCCCTTCTCTAGCCAGTGAGGATCAAGCATGGACAGCCCTCCCCCCCCAACTGGCTGTGTGACACCCAGCCAGTCCCATCTCTGTGGGACCTCGGTGACCTTGATGTAACCCTGGGGGAGCCTGTGACTCATCACCCATTCATTCACTCACTCATTTATCCATTTGACAATCCCTTGCCAAGGGGGTGGCAGTCAGCCTCCCCAGGATGCTTGGAGCATCTGGGACATCCAGACTTGGTGTGTGTGGGACCCTGACATACCCACATCTACCTGCTGTGGTTCTCCTGCGCCCTGGGTCCTAAGGTCCCACCTCAGCCTGCCCATCCCTCGCCTGCCATGGGGCCAGGCATGGACTGAGTTAGTCAGGGTGGACACTCCCTTG
Organism: Anoura caudifer; assembly: GCA_004027475.1. NCBI lineage: Eukaryota > Metazoa > Chordata > Mammalia > Chiroptera > Phyllostomidae > Anoura > Anoura caudifer. The sequence goes on along the minus strand of PVKU01005589.1, from coordinate 79,431 downwards.
TTCCGGCTGCTGGAGCCTGGAAGTCAGGCTGGGAACTCAGTGGACACGGTAGGTGGCCCTGGGCTGCCTGATGCCTGGTCTGTGACCCTGAGCCACCAGAGTATAGTGCCCTCTGTGCCTGCCTTAGGCCTGGCAGGGGTGGGCGGTGGTGTTGGCAGGCACTGGCTGAGGAAGGGCAGGTGACCCAGTGCTGGGCCTGGTCTTAGTGCTGCAGCCCCACACCAGCCTGACCCTGGGAGGCTGGGAGGGACCAGAGGGGCCCAGGGTGGCAGACAAGTACCTGGGGGTCTGGATGGGGCCCAGCCTTGGGGACTCTGAAGTTGAATTCATCACTGACACTCCCAACACATACAGCTCCCCCCTGTCCCAACAAAAGGACACACATAAAACCCTGGTGGCGGTGAGTAAGCCAGCCTGGGCAATGGCTGGGATTTCTGGGTCCAGACCCACCCCTGTCAGGAAGTCCTGTGTGCCATGGGTTCTTGTCAGGCACACCCCTGAGCCTCAGTTTCCTCCTGCGCTGGGCAACCTCAGCAGGGTTGGCTTAGGGGTGCAGACAGTCAGCAAAGTCCCCCCATCCCCTGATTAAATACCCAGGCTCACACCTTTGCCCAGGGAGACAGAACTCCTGTGTACCGCCTGCCTGGTGGTCCCTGGCAGCCACTCCCAGCTGTCAGCAGGGGTGACCCGATTGGACTGCGGCCTCCGGTGGCCCCACGGACTGCAGGAAAAGCTCTGAGGGCATGCCAAGGGCTGGGCTACCTGGGAGGCCTCCAGGAGATGAGTGGGGACAGTGCAGCAGGATCAAGCAGCCCTCTGCCCACCTGGACAGGCAGGAGACTGGGTGCCCCTGACGCCAGCCAGGTGAGAGTGGAGGCCCCACCAGGCTGGCCACATCTTCACACGCAAGCACCCATGATCCGAGGCTCTGGTCTCTGGGCTCGGGGCTCTGGGCTCTGGGTGTCTGGACCACAGTGGGCAATGGGGGAGGAGGTTAGACCCAGCCCCAGACCTGACTGCACTGTCCCTCCATGCAGTGACCTCTGCTCAGGTCCCTTCCTCATGCCAGAGTCCCTCCTCTCAACCACATAGCCTGGGTAGCATGTGACAGAAGGAAAGACCAGCCCTAGACCCCCAGGCTGTTCCCCACCATGGTGAGGACTGCCACTGGCTGTCACATCACCCAGCCTTGCTACCTTCTGTCCCTGCAGCACACCCTGCCTCTGCCCACCATGGGGCCTCAGCACCCTCTTGGGGTCCTGGGCTCCCCCAGGTAATGCAGGCGGCCTGCCACACCAGCCAGAACCTCCATCTGCCCTATCCAGTCCTCTAGAGTGGAGCCAGCTTCTCCCTCTTCTGCTCTGTGAGCACAGGTGTGGGTGGTCCTGGGGTGCTGTCCTGGGACCCCAAATATTCCTTTTTTAAAGCTAGAACTTGCTGGTGGTGGAAGGCCCTGCCTGTCCAGGCTGTGCAGTAAGTCTGGGTCTCCGCCTGGGGGTGGGGCAGCCCCCGTGGACACCAGAGTTTGAACCAGGCCCCATGAGCTGGGAGTGGCCAGGGTCTTGTGGAAGGAGCCCAGGGCACTGGGAAAGGCCCAAAGCTGTAGGTGGGCCGCTGTGGGAGGCCTGGATGCTGAGCAACCTGCTGTGAAATTGATGTACAGGCCTGTTGGCTCAGAACTGAAAGCTGGAGGGCCACTCAGGTACGGACAGGGGCCAAGAGGGCGAGACGGCTGGCAGGGGGCTCAGGCCCGGGCAGGGGCTGCCTCAGGCTGACTTGCAGTCGGCATTGGGCTGGCGTGGGAAACAAGAGTCGGCCTCCTCCCCAGAGCCAGGCAGACCACTCTGGATGCTGCTCACACTCGGGGCTCCCAGGGGTCAGGCCGGCCTTGGACTCGCCAAATGCTCATCTCCTCTCAGCTTCCCTCCCCGGTGTCACCTCCCTTCGTGACTGGCTGCTTTGGTAGACCCCGGACTAAGATGGCCAGCCACCAGCATGTCCCCCAGCCTCCCTCCTCTGCTTGGCCTCGTCCTCACTGCCACCACACTGCCCCCTGCTGCCTTGCAGGCTCAGTAGCCACTCATCCCCTGCTTGGCGCATGGAGGGGCTGGGCTGTGCCTGGCTGAGGAAGAAGTCCTCCTGGCTGTGCGTCTGTCCTTGGTCAAGGTTGTGGCCTCATGCCTCAGGGGAGCTGGCCTGCCAGGCCATCCCTCCATGCTAGCATCTGGCCCTGAGGGTCTCAGAGCTGCCATCACTCTCAAAGTCACATCAGGCTGGCGGCTGGGGGCACAGAGGGCCATACAGACCAACAGCTCTCACGCTGCCCCAGTGAGAACACGGCTTGCAGTCTCCTCGGCTGCCCCACTTTAACTAGCTGCTCTGCAAACTTAGACCCTGGCCCCCTAGCCCAGGCCCTCCAGGCCCCTCAGACCTGCCGGTGCTGGCTCTGTTCCTGGCTGGGAAGCCCTGGTGCCCCCTGGAGCCCTACTGTGCTACCCTAGAAGGGGGCACAAGTCTGTGGGTGGCTTCTACCCCACTCTCACCTGATGATACCCCTCTATCTGGCTTCCAGGGTCTGGGCCCCAGAGATCAACCTTGACCCCTGCCCTGTCTTGGCACAGGACCCCTGCCCAGCATCTCTCCCTGGCCTCTGTTGCCTAGGCCAGGCCAATACTTGTCACCAGGTCCCTCTGGATCACACGTTTTTCCAGGCCTTTAGAAATCTCAGGGATGAGTTTTGTGTGAGAAGAGGTCTTTGCCCTCACCTCTGCTGTCTTATTTCTGCCCCCCATCCCATAGGGCAGAGCCCAAGTCCTTGCTTGTCTCATTCCCCGTCACCTGCCTGCCTGGGGCCCCAGCTCCAGTGACAGCTCCAGAGTGCCCAGCCCCGTGGTGCCCAGTCTCCATGGCCACTGAGCAAGTGGGCAGCTGGGCAGACATGCTGGCTGGCTGCCAGCCCTCTGGAGTCACTACCCATGGCTGCTCACGGTTGGCTCAGAGTGCCTCTAGGTGATGAGGGTGGACATGGTGCCATGGGGGTGTGGGGGAAGGTCTGGAGCAGCTGGTAAGCCCACAGTTCCTCCCTGACACAGGGGAGGGGGCAGCCACAGGTGGGACACTCGCCCTGAGTGTCAGTGAGGGGCCTGTCTGTGCACAGGGTCTGAGTGAGAACGGGAAGACAAAATGTGCTTGTGTGTGTGTGCATGTGAATCATGAGTGTGTACCCATGAGTGTGCAAGGGTGACTACATGTGTGAGCGTGCCAGTGTGCCTGTGTGCAAGTGTGCATGTTTGGGTGTGTGAGAATGTGAGCAAACTTGTAAGTGCATGCATGATGTGTGTGTGTGAGCCTGTGGGTGTGCAAGTGTGTTGTGAATGTGCATGAGTGACTATGTATATGTGCACATGAGTGTTTTTACTTGCGACAAGCCTGTGAGTGTGCATGTGTGAGTGTACAAATGTGTGCGTGTGTGTGGTCCAGGTTTTACACCTATATGACTTTGCTTCCTGCGAAGACTTGGACAGCAGGGGGGCCCAAAGGTGTGGCTCCACCCCTGGGCAGGCTTATGGCTGAAACGCCTGGTTTTGGGCATGGAGTGACATGCCCAGGAGGCCAGGATCGCTCAGGGGGGAGCCCTTGGCCGGAAAGTGTTGATGGGCGGTCATTACCAGCCCGGGAGCTGGGCGCAGGCTCTGGGGCTGGAGGACACACCCCCGGCCCTCCTCCTGGCCTTGTGGTGATCAGCAACCTGCAGGGAGAGTGTCAGCAGTGTAGCCTTGTCGTGGACGCGCCACAGAGGGGACTGCCTTACTGCCCTGCCCCCAACAGGCACATGGAGGCTCCGTCTCCCGCCAGGCCACCAAGGGGACACAGCCCAGGACTTGCCCCTGTGGATCCTGGCCTCAGCTGGCCACTGTCATCATCCCAGAGCAGTGGGCACCGTACTGTGTTCTCGGAGGATCTGGGGGTGAGAACAGCTGGCCGGACGGGGGCGTTTCACACGCATAAGCAGGCTCCTGGAACTGGTGGGTGTTTGCAGGCGCTGCTTTAGTTAGCATGAGGAAGGTTTGAGACCGAGGTGCTGAGCCTGCGGCTGAGCAGTGCCGGCGGGAGGGGGCTGGGGAGGAAGGTCTGAGAGAAGAAAGTGAGAGGCTTGGCCCTCGCAGTGGGGCGGTGCAACCAGGCAGGGTCATCTGGGGCCCCACGACAGCCTGGTGGTGACACGGGCCAGGGTCCGGCATGCTTGGCTTGCAGGTTTGGTTCTGAAGCCTCTGACAGGGTGGCCTGGTGCCACCAAGGGGATGGGCCTCACCACACGGACTCACCATCACTGACCTCACCTCCCTACCCTCTGGCAGCAGAACTACAGCCACTTGGTTGATTCCATGCCTCTGGACCCCGGGAAGCCACCCTCTTGAATTGGTGACACCCTGGATGGCACCTCCATGCCCACCTCCCTCACAGCGATCCCAGCGGCCCCAGCGGGTGTTGGCTACTGCGGTGCTGGCTCGGCTGGTGTTTTTGGAGAATGGGCTGTCGAGGCAGGGAGGGCCTGACCTGGGTGCCTGGTGGGCTTTTCTGGCTGGTGGGTGTTTGCCTTGCTCCCGCACCCCCAGGTCCCCTGTGCAGCCCTTCTTGCCCAGTGTCCCCCTCCTCCTCCCTGCCCCCCTGCCAGCCGCCTGCCCGCCTGCCTCAGGGTGCGAAATCTCACAGTGGCGTTCTCCTTGCCAGCTTGCGTCTCACGTTGGGGATGTTTCCATTTTTATAGCAGCAAGCAACATATTCCAAATGCCTCAGCCACAGCCGGAGCGCAGCGGCCCCCGGGGAGACGCTGCCACGTCACATGCTTTGGAGGGAGCGGCTGCTCTGCCAGCTACGGCCCTAATTGCTGCCACTCAGAGAGCTGGCTCTAGCCTGGGGCGGTGCGGAGTGACTGACACTGGAGGGCAGGAGCCTCAAGGAAGGGTGCCTGGGGCCGGCTGGGCTGCCGGGGCTGGTGGGCATCCACAGCTAAAGGCAGCACCACGCCTGAAGATCCGGCGGTGCTGGGGCCAGGGTGGGTCTGTAGGCCAGGTGTAGGCGGGGCGTCCGGCGGCTCTGGGCTGAGTGGGCATCAGTCTGGGTGGGTTGGGATCCTGGCAACGCTCCTGTCAGTCTTGAAGCTGTGGCAGCCTGTCCCACGGCTGCTTCGAGAGGTGACTGAGGTGGTTCATGCGGCTCTGCTGCCAGTGCCTTTACCTGACTTGGTTCTGTTTGCAAGCATCACTGGAAGCCTCTGTCTTTGTTTCTAGGGGTGGGAGAAACATGGCGTCCTCTGTCACCTCCCAACCCTGCTCGGCGCTGATCTCCACTCAAGGCCTCAAACCCTTGGCACGGCTGGGCATGGCCGTGCCAGCACAGGCCAGGCCTGCAGGCACACTCCGCTCCTCCTGAGCTCTCTTGTCCTCTGCCAGCATGAGCCCTGTGACCCACAGCACTGGACACGACACCCTACAGGTGCCCTTTGCTCCTCCTGCACCTTGGGCTGTGAGCACCCAGCTGGGCCAAGTGGAAGGACCTGATCAACCATCCCAGCACCTGAGATGAGATTTGAATCCCCGACTCAGACTTCAAATCCTGGCCCCATGGGCTCACTGCCTCTGAAGGGAACCCCTGTGGGTGCAGGGGGGCGCGGGCTCCAGCCACAGCCTGTGACCAGGCCTGACTTCCCTGGGCCCCAGCCGGCCGATGTTTCCCATTTGGTCATCATGCCAGCAGCCCCAGCTCTGTGTGCGTGCATGCATGCATGTGCATGTGCATATCATGTGAATGCATGTATGTGTGTGCATGTGAGTGTGTGTATATGTGTACATGTCCGAACCCTGGTGGCTGCCCTGAGGACCAGCCCCTGGAGGGGCTCTCTGCCCAGTGTCCTTATGTCACTGTCATTATATATTCTGAGTATCATGGGAACAGATGCCTAAATGGGCAAAGGCCAAGGCACCTGTGCCCAGCCTGGGCTGCAAGGACACGGAGGCCAGGCAGAGTCCCCTGCTTTCAGTGCCCCCAAGTGCTAGCTGGGGGCATCAGGCTCAGGCAGAGGTACCTGTGACTTGGGAAGTAGTTGAGTTTTGGATTCTGTTCCTTCGGGAAGGACAGGCACCTCCTACGCCCGAGGGAGGGAGCTCTCAGGAGAGGGCCCCCAGCTGGGAGGACAGAAGGCCCTGGATGCCCACGCGAGCCACTCGCCTGCCAGGGAGGGTGACATGGGGAGAGACCGAAGCTAGAGGCCTGGAGAGGGTGGAGGGGTGTGGTCTCCTCTTCCACATGGAGTTTATGCCCCATTTAATGAGGGGAAACTGAGGCTTGGGCGTTGGAGGCCTTGATGAAGGCACCAAGAGTTACTATGTTTCCTTAGCAGGGACCCCAACTCAATTCCCCAGTGAGTGCCAGTAGCCCTGGTGAGGTTCATGGCCCGTAGCCCAGGGCAGGCTCCCTTCCCTGAGAAGAGGCCGGTGCCTGCAGGTGGGTTTAATGACGGGAAATCCAGCAATTGCACGCACATGGCCCTGGTGGGTTACCAGAGCTCAGCCCAGGGGCAGCAGGTGTTGGGAGGAAACTGAGTCTCGGAGGGCAGCATGGTCCCAGGTGGGCAGCCCCAGCCAGCGTGGCTGCTCCACAGACAGGGCAGGGTCTGCACCCAGCTGCCCCAGACTCAGTCCCATGGCTATCATGGACTCTCAAGGACCTGGGGCCCACACTGCCCCTTCAGGCTCCAGTCAACATGTGTGGACACCTCTGTGCCTGTCAGAGCGCACAGGTGCTGCACAGGTAATTACAGTTCTGGCTGACTGAGTGCCTCCTGACAGAAGGACTCCTGGGACCAGCTGAAGCCGAGCAATCCTGAGTCCCCATTATACCCTGCAGACAGATAGGAGCCGCAGGGCCAGGCTGGCCAGTCCACAGCCCGTGGCCACCCTGGGCCTTCTGTGCCTCAATCAACCCTCTCCTCATCTGGAGCCAGTGGACACACCCTGGTGGTCAGCCATGGGACAGGGTGGAGGCACAGCCCAGAATCCCACCCTGCGTCCCGGAGGCGGGACTCACTGGCACCCCCAGAGCACCTCGGGTTGTATGTCTCTGAGCCTCTAGTTGTTCTGTGACTTCTCTGATGAAATGACTTTCTGGTTTTCTGGTTGATACGTGCCAATGGCTCCGTGGCTGCTCCATCCTGCCTGTCCCCGTCCCTGAGATGAATTCTTGCTCCTGTCCAGCCCAGAATGAAATCCCTGCCCCAGGGAAATCAAGGTTGTGCAGTTTTGCTAGTAACCACTCTCCTCAGCCTTCCATGTTCCCGGTTGCAGAGTCGCCATCCACACCATGCTGTGCTGTCCAGGTGTGCCAGGGCACAGGGCGGGAGGACTGAACCTGATGGGGCTGCAGCGTGCTCCCAGTGTGATTGGCCATCCTGCCCAGGGTGAGGCCACAGTCTCAGTGTCCCGGGGCCCAGGGCTCCACCAGGGCTCCCCACCCCCTTGACACACATGCCCCCCACCCAGCAATTTTGGGCGCCCTCCCAGCACCCGAATGCCCACTGGCATCTGTGCCATTCTGGGGGGCTGCTAGTCCATGGGATGCTCCAGAAGCCTAAGGGGTAGGGTGAAGGGGGAGCTAACCCAAAGGGATAGGTCTCATTGTACCCCTGCCCCCCACCATATTTGTCCTGGGCTGCCTGTTTTAAGTGGAGGTTTTATTATTATTCAGGTCGGGCAAAGCCAACAGATCAGGAGACAATTGTCATTGAGAAGATAATTGGACACTCACAGCTGTGAAGTGGAGAAGTGGGACCTGGGAAAGGACCTGAGTAGGTCAGGAGGCTGTGGGTGCTGCAGCCTTTTGGGTGATTTGCCCCAAAAAAGAATAGGCGAGGCAGGGTTAGCAGGCTCAGGATTGGCTATTGTGAATAATTTCAGGACTCTGGGGTACAGGGGCTTCCCTGACTGTCTGGTACCTGGTCCTAGGGGGTTAGGGCAGGTGGGCAGTGGCTCTGAGGGTGAGAGCCCCATGAAGGAACTGGTTGGGGCAGCTGAGGATTGGCTGGTGCGAAGGTGAAAAGTGCACTCCTGGGTGGATGAGCTGTTTGCTGTTGGGAATTGGTGGGCCTACCCTGGGAGGGGCAGTCCCTCCAGGGTCAGCAAGGACTCAAGACATCGAAGCAGTGGAACAGAGAGAATGAAGGTGTGGGTAACTTATCTCCTGCCACAAAGGCTCAGGGGAAGGGGGTGAGGGAGCTTAGCAGGTGCTGAAGGCTGAGCACTCCCCAGCCCCGTCTGCCAGGGAAACCCAGGGCCCACTGTCACCACCTGTCCCACTGAACCATCCAGGCCTGTCCTGAGAGGCCCAGCGACCTGCCTGAGCGAGGGTGGGCAAGAGCCCCAGGCAAACCAGGTCTGGTCCCTCCAGGCTGCCTGGCCAGTCTTCTCAGGGTTTCTGGTTCTTGTGGCTTTTCATTACAATTTTTGTTGAGGGAAATTTCTAAAGTATGAAAAGGAACCTCTGCTCTGTGGGAGACCCCCTTGACACGGAGCATTTTCTGCTTCTTGCTACCTGTCTGTGTCCCCCTGAGAACTCCCCATCTGTCCCATCGGCTTCCGAGTTCTGGAGCTTTGCACCCATGAGGCCCTGGGAGGCTCCCCAGGCTGGAGGCCAGAGCTCACCCTCCCTGCCTCCCTCTCGATACCCCATGTGGAGCTCCTTCCCTGCTGTGTCCAAGGCTTCGTGGATGGCACGGCGTTTCTCTGCCCCGTCTGAGGGCATCTGCCTCCCAGAAGGATGATGTGGACACTGGGTGTCACCCGGGTGCCAGGTCTCGCTTTTATCATCCAGTCTTCCAATTATTATTACTCTTAATCCTCATCTGAGCCTATGCTAATTGATTTTAGAGAGAGAGGAAGAATGGGGGGAGAGAGGGAGAGAGGGAGAAATAATCCATGTGAGAGAGAGATATTGATTGTTGCCTCCCGTGTGACCAGGGATGGAACCCACAGCAACCTATGTATGTGCCCTGACTGGGAATTGAACCTGCAATCTTTTGGTGCATGGGATGATGCTCCAACCAACTGAGCCACCTGGGCAGGGCTCATCCAGGTTTTTTATAGACCCTGTTTTATGCTCTTTTCCTTTCCTTTCCTTTTTCTTTCCTTCCTCTTCTCCTCCTCATCATTTTCTTCACTAAAACAATCCATTTATTGAGTTAAAGAATGTATATTCAGCTCACTTGCTCAGCAAGTGATCCTGTATAGTAAACCCAGAGTGAAACAGACCTATTTACATTTATTCGTTTATTTTAATGAATGGCATATTGACTTTTAATGGTGGGGTTTTTTTTGGAGGGGAATATTTTTCTTTAATTGTAGTAACATATATGTAACATAAAATTTACCATTTTAACCATTTAAAGTGTACGGTTCAGTGGCATTAAGTACATTCACATTGTTTTACAACCATCCCCACCCTCCACCTCCAGAACTTCCTCATCTCCCCAAACCGCAACTCCATCCCCACTAAGCAGCAGCTCCCCGCTCCCTTCCCCCAGCGCCTGCCAACCCCCATTCTGCTCTCAGCCTCCATGAATCTGACCCCTCCAGCACCTCGCGGAAGTGGAATCCTACAGTGTCTGCCCTTTTGTGATGAGCCTGTTTTATGCTTTCACTGCCTGGCATTTTGTTTTTTTTTGTGTTCTGCAGTCATGGATGGTAAGGAGGATGGATGTTCTGCTCTGAATTCTGAGGGCTCAAGTCTCAGTTTTCAAAAACACACCTGAATCTCTGGTTCTCCAATTCTTGCTGCTTCCTGATGCGCAAATCATGGAAGAGACCACTCATTCGGCATCAGGATTACGATGGAAGCCCTGGGCTCTGTACCCCTCCATCCCATCCCCTTGTTGCTGATGGAAGCGGGGTTCTTGCAGTATTGCAAGGAAAGTGTTCCAGATCACCCACATATGGGAGATTGTGGTGTGTTAAGATTTATTTGTGGTGCCAGATGCAAAATCAAAGGTGTGCCCGTGCGGTCCCAATGTCTTATCTCCATCTGTCCCACTGTGGAAAAAGTCCACTCTTGCCTTCATCAAGCCCAGAAATAGGGCCAGTGTCCAGAGATTCATTGCCAAGGTAAAGCTCAGTCCCTTTCCCAGCTGTGCTCTGGCCTGCTGGCGCTGCTATATTCAGTACCCAGGCTCAGCCTGAAGCCTGCTTGAGGTCCACGTGGCTATGGGCCACAGGGCTGCTACGGAGAGGTGCAAATGAATGGGGGGAGTGCATGTTACTGGGAGAGAGGGGAGACAGGTGAGGGGGACAGAGAGAGAACTCTTTGCTTGCTGGGGTCATATTATATTGGGCTTGGGAAGAACCAGGTGCTTTTTCAAAATAATCAATCAACTTCCCCAGCTTTCGAGGGCTTTCACTGGGCCCACCCTTTCAGCGATCCATTTCCTAGATCTTTCAGGGTTCTGTGTCCCCTTATCCAATACAAAGCTTTTCCCCAGGCTAGACTGGCAGGCTTCTGTGATACCATCTTGGCCCCTACTGCCCATGTGCTCACCCCTCCCCACCTTACTGCTCCATCCCTCCCACCAGTAATCTGCAAGGATGGACCGGTGCTTCCCTGGGGAGGGTGTGAGGCTGTAACTTTCTAGCTAAGCAGACTTATGCTCCCTAGTTGATTATGCTTAATAATATCTGATTTCCTTTGCTCCCTTTATTAACATCAAGCTACCTATGCTAATACCCTGAGTTATTAGACTATCAGCATCGACTCCATGACCATACACTATTGTGGGCCTGAGAGCACTCAGATTCTGATGTGAACCCCAGGACTCAGGGAAGTATCTTGGGATAGTGTAGGTAGGGACTTCTTGGGCTCCTAGGATGGACTTGGGACCACAGGGTTCTGGGACACTGGTCCTTTCCCAGGCTTCTTGCCACTTCCCTCCATGGTCAGCCTTCCCAACTGGCTGGACCTGTGGCCCCAACAAGTGCCAAGCTTGTACCTCCAAACCTCCTTCTAGGGAGAAAGGAGATCCATCTCCTGCTTAGTTTGAAAAATTCCAGAGAAGCATCTTGATAGATGTAGCCTAGGTCACGTGACTCTCCCTCCACCCAATCACGGTGATGTGGCCAGCAGGAGGAGATGCTGTGATTGGCCCGGGGCATCAGGCATCCCAACAGCATTGTCCCAAGCAGAGCCATCAGCCTGCGTTCTCAGAGGAGCTGAGCTCTGTGATAAGAGTTGCCAGCCTGGCCCCGTGGCCTATACATGGCCTCAGGGGGACTGAAACCCAGGTTCTGTGATTCCGGGTGGAAAAACCAAGTTCCAGAGTGGGAGCAGACTATCGGGAGTCACACGGCAAGATGGTTGCCCCTGCACAACTGAGTGTGCCTGCTCACATGGTACCACCTCCTCCAGGAAGCCTTCTGGGCTTGGTTGAGACAGACCTGGGGTAGTCACCACCAGATGCCACACTCTGATGGGGAGACAGGGTTCCTCTTATGCACCTGTCCCCAGTGTCCACTATAGCACGGGCGCTGGGTGCACAGTTACTGAATTCAGTCAACTTCCCTGGGTAGCTGTGAGCCCATACTTAGGAGGTTTGTGGAGTTACCAGTTGTGAGTGCTGGTCCCTCCCCCGCCTGTTTGTCATCCTCTCATTGGCCCTCACTGCCATCTCTCAGTACTCTGATTTCTGGGTGCAGTGACCCCCTCTTCCTTTCTCCCTAGTTTCTGGGCCACCAAGCGGTCCCACATATGCTTCTTCAGCTGGAATGCACCTTCCCTCGCTGTTTCAGTGACCAGGCCAGGTGCCCTGACCCCCTGCGAGGGACCCACAGGGGGCTAGCAGAACAGGGCCAGGTGCCCGCGCCTCCTACTGCCGTAGGCCCAGCCCCACCTCATTACAGAAAACACAGCATCTATTCTGTAAATTATGAACATGTGTAAGTGTTTATGGTGCCCTGGTGTGGTTTTGGCACATATGGTGATGAGTCCAGGGGGACATGTGAAAACTACAGGCCTTGTACGCCGGAAACCGCTGAGTGAAACTCCGTTCCTGAGATTTACAGCAATCCTTAAATATTGAAGATTAATTTTTTGAAAACATCTATAAAACAAGAGATTTATACCTAAAACAATACCATACACTATGACAGGAAGGGATTAGAGTCAATTTATTCATGTATTAGTCAAAAACTCAATTTCATATATTGTGCAGAAAAATTAAAATCCTTTCTACGTTTTATAACAAATTATGCATTCTCTCTATATAAAGATAAATAATTGATAGCATTACAAATACTTAATCTAGAAAATATTTATTAGGAACAGACAACTCATTTTTTATGTGTTTTGTTGAGGACAATATTGTACGCTTTAAAAATTAATGATGACTCTGCCAAAAGAAAATGTCTACATCCTAATTCTTTTGTTTAGCATCACGTCTTAGCCAAGACGGCACAGCTGGGAAGCAGAATTCGGTGAGGGGTCAGTATGTGCATGCCCTGGGGCCTGGCTGCGGACTGGCTGCGGGTCTCAGGGGTCCTGAGACTCAGCCAGCTCCATTCCTCCAGTCTGAGAAGGGGCATTTGGAAAGCCAACATATTGTGTTTCTTCTGCTGTCCACACTGTCCTTGGCTTGTAATTTAAAATAAATGTTTGACTTAATTTCTGAGAAAGCCAACCCTCAGCCTGGAACATTACATGCTGAGTGGTCCAGGCCCCTCTCTTGGGTCCCAGGCTCAGAGGGTGCAGGAGGGTGGGTCTCGTGGGTGGCATGAAGTGGGAAGCTTGTCCGAGGACAGTGGCCTCACACTCCACAGCTGGCTCAGCCTGCCATTCTGGGATGGGTGACCTGGCAGGCCCTCCCCACCGCATGCTGTCACTGACAGGGGGACCCCCAGCCTTTGCCTTGGGCCCACCTCACCCTGGGCTCCTCCCCACCCCAACTCAGAGCTGGCACAGCCTACCCATTCCCCTGTCCCAGGCCTGCAGTGGGGAAGATGAGAGGAACCAGGCTGGCTCTCAGGAACTCTGCACCAAGGCTTCAGCCGGGGCTGCTGGCCAGGGAGCGCAGGCCCCCCTCCCTCTGCCCTGTGCCCCTGCCCTGTGCCCCTGCCCTGCAGCGGGGCTGGCCCATCAGGGGGCTGATGGTGGTGGTGCCTGAGCAAGTCCTCATCACCCCTGTGCCAGCCCACCCCAGGGGGCACTAGAAATCGAATAAATAACTGCTGTGTTTATTAAAAAATAAATTTGGTGCCTAACAAAAGTGCTGTTTCTATACATAGAAAAAATGTTTAAAATAAAAAACAAAAACAGTTTCTAAGGCATGGTGTCATTAATTATTCATCTCTTGCTAATGAAGAAAGACTTTGAGGGCTGCAAGCCTCCTCTCCCCCCTCCCAGGGACTCCTGGGTAAGTCTGGTCCTGTGGCAGCAGGGCCCCTGGCATGCGACAGACCCCGAGGAGCAAGGCCAGATGGCTCTGAGCCTCAGTGTTCCCTTGTGTAAAGTGGGGGCAGCCATGGCCATCCCTCGTGGCTGTTTAGTGGGCACTTACTCTCCACTTCATGTGTCCTGCAAAGCCCACCCTCCTGCACACGCCGAGCCTGAGGCCCGAGCAAGGGGCCCAGACCACTCAGCTCTGTGATTTTCCAGGCTGAGGATCAGCAAGTGTTGATTTCTTGGCTCTGTGAGTCCATCCTCACATCCCATTATTTGGTGTTAGAGATCAAGTCAAACACTTATTTAAGTTACAAGCCAAGGAGAGCACGGGCAGCAGCAGAAAAACACTGCGTTGACTCTCCTGTGTGCCAGGTACAGGCAGCTTTAGGCCTCAGGACCCAGAGGAGGACGGAGGGGACAGTCTGGCCTGGAGGGGTAGACAGTGGTGTCGCAGGGAGCATGTGTCTGACCCAGAGGAGGGAGGAGGGGTTGGCTGGATGGCAGAGCCTCCAGGAGAAGGGGAACGAGGATGGAGGCTGGGAGGTTCATCCCGATGAAAAGGTTCAATCTAGTGCACAGCTGGATGGTCGTGTTAGAGGGTCTGCCCCACCGGGCCAAGGCACCTGACAGAGGGACCAACTTAGCTGTGGCCTGAAGCCCCTGGTGCTTCCCTGTCCTGCTGAACTGGTTGCCGCTCACCCCCCAAGGCCAAGGGGACAGTGGCTGCATGACTGTCCTGCTGACCTGCTCCAATTGGGTCCTTTCTCTTAGGCTCTCCTTCATGGGGTTCAAGTCTCCAGAGACTGGCTGGCCCACCAGCTCCGACATCTGGCCAGGAGGGGCCACCCATGGCTCCTCTGGGTAGCTTCAGGCCCTGCTTGTTCCCCTTTTTTTTTTGTTGATTCTCCTGTGTACCAGGCACCAGCTGCTTTAGGACTCAGGACCCAGAGGAGGACAATGGGGACAACCTGGCCTGGAAGAGTGAACAGTGGGTTCATAGTCAGGCCCAGGGAGAAGGTGTCTGACCTAGTTTCTGTGTGCAGTGAGGACAGCCTGGGCTGTCTCCTGTATCAGTCAGGATGGGGGGATTATGCTGCTGTAACAAACAGACCCCAATGTTAAGCAACAATAGAGAGTTTTCTGCTCACGCTGAACATTGCCTTGAGTTGGCAGGAGGCCTATTCTAAGTCATTCAACAACCCAGGCTGACGGGCAGCAACCATCTGGGCATCACTGGATTCAGAACAGAGGGAGAAGGGGATCCTGCAGAACTCCCACCAAGCCCACACCTGTCCTGCCCTACTCCGGCCCACAGCCCATTGGTCAGAACTGACTACCTGGCTGCCAGAAGGGCTAGCCTTGGGGAGCAGCAACTGGAACTTCCACCCTGAGCCTCCACCTCTCCACTGAGTGCATCAGGGGATTGGCTACTGGAGGGCACTGACAAGAACCTCCAAAGAAGCTGGGTCCAGGCCCTAAATGGAACCCCCCCACCCCTGGGACCCTGAAGCTCTTGGCTTCTGCCATCAACTGGGAACACTGTAGCTCTGTGGGGACACCAGACATTTGTTCGCTTGTTTATTCATTCATTCATTCAGTCACTCACAAACATCCCCGAGTCCCCCAATGGCCAAGGAACCCGGGCTTACACTTGGTCGGAGGATTTCCTGGGTGACAGAGGATACTGACCCCATAGTCGCCTCACCCAGCCAAGGGGCCTGAGAAGCCCAGAGGATCCTCTCTGAACTGCCCTGGCACCTCTGGGTCGGGCAGGAGGAGATGAGCTGTGCCATCCAGCAATCATGGAGGGGAACCCACCAGGGCCTTGAGGCTCTGCCAACCCCTGTGGCAGGTGGCAGAGGGAAGGTGGCTGTGGTGAGGGGGCCGCATGGGATTTGTTCTGGTGGACAAACTATCCCTGTCCTGGCTGCCCCCTTTTCTGGGGCAGAAAGTGACATAGTTCCTTCGACCCAGCTGCCTGTATTCAAGGGTCTGGCATGAGGGTCCCTGTGCTGGGTGCTCCCAAGGGCGGACAGAGCTGGGTGGGGCTTGGGCCTGGAACGGCCCACTCTCTTACAGAATGCAGGTGGGGAGCTGGCCCAGACACCTCAGCCTGCTCTCAGCCTGTGAGCAGGTGAGGGGAGGCAGCCTGGCCCGATCTTCTACCTGCCTCTCCCCACTGACCCCCAACAGGTCTGACCTCGCTGGAAGCATCATCACTCAGCTCAGAATGGATTTCCTGTCTTCGAGGAGGAGGCCTCTGGGCAGCTGATGCAGGAGTTGAGCTGACGGCAGGCGGGAGAATGTTTTTCTGTTTTGGTAGAGGGAGGGCTGAGTGGGCCTGAGCTGCCCAGAACTAAGGCCCGCTTCCTACCTGTGGTTTGGGGCTCCTCCTGTGGTGGGGGCGCTGGGCCTTGCCCTGTGGCGGGAGCAGGTCTCCTGCCCAGATGCCTGTCTTGGGCTAGGACCCTGTGCCCATCCCCCAGGGCAATACCTCAAGGCCCTTTCTGAAGCTACAGTGACAACACAATTGCTGAGCTCAGTGCACATGTGACTTCATGTAGGGGACACTGTGGTGGCAGTGGACACAGAGAAGGGTCATTGGTCACCTGGCGTCATTAGCCAGGCCCCTGGGAGGGGGCACTGAGGCCCCACCCCCACCCACAGGCTCCTGGGAGCTGCCCAGGGTTCTCTACAAGAGCCCTGTGAGGTGTGGTCCCAGAGGATGGGCACGCCCAGGCCTCTGTGAGCCCCCATGTCCCGGATCTCCCTGCATAACATCAGTGGGTGGGGTGGAGGTGGATCAGGAGGAGTGTGGGAGGTGCAGCCAGGAGCTCTGCTGTTGCTGGAAGACTGGGAGTGAGATGCCAGGCCCAGTTCAGGTCCCACGAAGGGCTCAGAGACCCCACCTGGGGTTGGGGTAGGATCTACCACCCCCCGGACAGGGTGACTCAGGTTCCGGGGCCAACTGGGTGGCCTTGCTCTCGGTCCAGATGAGGGCCAGGTAAGGGCATGGGACATCCAGCAGCTGAGCCCCCAGCAGCACGGAGAAGAATAAGCGCTCTGCTATTAAAACAGTTTATTTTGCTCTCCAAGAAACTAACAGCTGCTTACAGTCAGCATGTCTGAGCCCCTTCCTGGGTGGCAGTTCTGCTGTATTCGGCCTCCTCTCGGCTTCCAAGTGAGGAAGGGCCCTGCTGGGCCTGGGGTCAGGATGAGCAGAAGGCATCATCAGGTGCTGGGCCAATGTCCTTCCCGCCACTTCCATGACCCTGAGGTTCATCTCTGACCTGCCAGGTCCATGTCCCCTCTGCTACCATCACAGTGGTCACCAAGGCCTCCATTCTGCGAGCGTGCAGCGATAACAGGGACTGGCAGCCCTCTGGGGGCCCATATGGAGCACCCACAGCAAACTCAAGGGCCGGGGGGGACTGCTTGGTGGGTATGGAGCGTAGTCAGGAAGTGGAGGTGTGCTGTGAGCACCAGCCCAGGAAGGGGTTGTGCCTGGAGAAAGTGCACAGGGAGGGGTGGGGGGTGGGCAACTCCTGGGCTGGGTCGGCAGACCTGCAGGGCCTGATAGCACACATGGCTTCCCCACAGGGGCTGGAAGGGGTTCGTAGTGTCCTTCGTGACCATCCCTGCCAGCACCTGGGGGTGTTCCCGGTGACTGCAGCTGGGCCTTTGTCTCCCTGGCCACGTCACTGGATGGCCTCACAGGACCCAGGTGTGCCAGCAGTCCCATATAATCATAGCAGTGCTGGGTCAGGTGCTTTGTCCCCAGTCTCTTCCTCACCTTGCAGTGGGGCTGCCTGCCCCCCATGCCTGCCTCTGGCCTCTCAGGAAGCCCCAGGCGAGGACTCGGCCAGGTGTGCATGCTTGAAGCTAGGCACCTGCCCCAGTACAGGCAGCCCCTCCTGCCCTGTCCCACAGCTCACAGAAGAGACTGCTTTTTGGGGCTGAGTGTGCTGGACTTTCAACAGCGGTTCTAATTTTAACATTGACTGAACTGTGAACAACACACCACACAGCAGTGAAGAGTGTGTGAGCGTGTGGTGTGGGGGTAGGGCTTCGGGGCCTTAGCTTCTGAAGTCTTCTGGCAACAGGACCCTCCAGGCCACCTTCCTGCCCTGAACTGGGTGCACAGATCCCACCCCTAGGGCATCAGGCAGAGCCAGGGAAGGAGGTCAGTGCGGTGGATCCTCTCCCTGCCAGCCTGAGGGCTGCTTTCTTGAATCAGCCTAGATGGGGCTTCGAGGTGGGGCCCTTCCACCCATCTGTGGGTCCCTGTGCTGAGCACCAGTGATGGCCTGGTGGGGGCCTGAGCATTGCTTCCCAAGGCCAGCTGCTCAGGAGGAGAAACTCATTCAGGCAGCTTGGTGCCCATGCCAGGAACCTGGGTCCCAGGAGCTGGAGTTCACCCGTGCATCTGCTGCTGGCTCTTTGCTGCAGGCTTTGTGGTGACAAGAGGGGGTCTCAGGTGGGGGGACCCAGTGTGGGGGCAGACAGCCACAGACACACGAACCCCAGAAGTGAATAAATTGCCAAAATCACAGCCCTGAAAGCTGACGTGCTCGGTGCTGTGTGTGCCCTGGGTTTGGGTCTCCCTCTGTGCACACATGTGCGTGTGCGAGAGTCCACGTGTGCATGAGGTTCTGGAACGTGTACTTGGTCCCTGCTGGGTGCAGCCCATGGTGAGTTTTTCTTGGAAAGCATGCAGGGCTGGGCTGAGGATGGTGGGCCCAGGGCGTTCCTGGTGGGCGTTGCTATGAGTCTCACTGTTACCCCACTTCACAGAAGGGGAAACTGAGGCCTGGGGAGGGGAGGTGACCCCAGGGCCCCCTGGCAGCGGGAGGCCAGCTTGAGCTCAGTCTCGTTGGCCCTCCACGCTCCCTCTGGAAGCTTCATCTGTAGTTTCCCTGTTACAAAATCGTGATGTTTGCTCCTCACTGTGCTTGTGTAATTCTTTCCATTTGGGGAGCAGCATTTTGAGGTCCATGTCTCAAGCGCCTCATTGTAGAAGTCACCCAGGACACTTGCTCAGCCCTAGAGGCCTCAGACTGGCTGACCCAACCTCCAGAGAGGAACCTGGCCCCTGCTTTTCCAACAAGAACCAGGGAACTCTGGGGTCAGGCCAGTGGCCGAAAGGGGCTTGTGGAGAGAGAAGGGCTCTGGAGTCCCACTCAGGTGTCATCCCAGCTCCCGAAGAGGAGGTGAGATGACAGTTAATCCTGGGTGCCCTCATGTCCTGCTGTCCAGGCTGGGTCCTGTGCCACATACTAATGGTGCCCTCAGCTTGGCCCAGTGCCGATCTGCCCTGAGCTGGATCTGTGGAATCCCTAAGTCTCAGTGGAATCTGGCCCTGGACCAAGCTCTGACCCGAGCAGGGCAGGTCCAGGCAGCCTCAGCAGCCCCAGGCTGTCCCCATCACACCCAGGGTCTCCGCCTCTCCCTGCACTTCTGCTTCGTAGCTCCCTGGGGACCTAGAGCTATTTTGGCTGCACCAGCCTTTCCATTCTGCCAGGCTTCCTTCAGCTAGCAAAGACAGCACTGATGTTAACAGAACTGGCACGGCGGCCTGTGTGACACTCTGTCAGGGAGAAGGCCCGATTAGGAGGGAAGTGGAGGTGGCACAGGCCAGGTGGGGTACAGGGGAGCCCTCAGGCCCAGCCCACTCAGGCAGCACACTGTTTTCAGGCCACCAGCGCCAGCAGGTACAGCACCAAAGCTGGGTGCCGAAGAGAGAGCCTTGCTCTCCAGGTGCCTGCTTGGTGCCCCACCTGCCAGGCCTCGAAGCTGGTGTGTCTGGTTGCAATCTGGGTGAAGAACTTGGGTGCATAGGTTCCCGTCAGCTATGGAGGGGAGGTAGAGGGTGGGCCCAGCACACTCAGGCAGGGTATAGCAGCGAGCACAAGGGCCCACTGTGGGTACTGGGGTCACCTCCAGTCCACTTAGCCAGGCTAGCAGGTCTCTGGGTAGGCACCTCAAGGGCGCAAACCTCTCTCAGGTGCTAAGTGCCTTCTCATTTTCCTCCTTGCTGCTCTGGGTCAGCTCCCCTTCCAGGCGGCAGGCAGCCAGCGCACCAGTCAGCCTCAGCGACACACCCATAATCGGGGGATTTCCTGGCCCAGTGAGCAGCTGACCACAGCATCCAGCCGGGACTGTGCCTGGGCCCAGGCCTTAGGGCTCTCTCCCTGGCACCAAGGGCAGGCACGCAGCACAAAGTGGTTGGCACTGGGAGCAGGATGTGCTGGGAATAGGAAGAAGGGGAGGTTGCTGAGACCCCAGACCTCAAAAGCTCAGTGGGGTCCCTGGCCAGCCTCTCTCCCTCTCCCTCTATTCCCCCTCCACAGGCCCCCTCCTCTAGCATAGATACTAAGGGGGTCCAGCAAGGAGCTTCCCAGGGTCTGTGGGCCCCTAAAGTGGCGACACCTGCCTCACTTCGCAGAGGGCCTGGGGAGGCATCCTTACCCCAGACTCCAGCCACGTGGCTATGATCTGATCCATGGAGGCACCTATCCCCAATGCAGCACCTTCCCCACTTGTCACCCATAAGCAACCCCATCTGTGTGCCCAGCTCAGCTCCTGCTGAGGGTGCTCAGCTCCCTGTCCCCTGCTGGGCCCATTCTGCCAGCCCCCAAGTTCTGACGGGGGACCCAGGAAGAGGGGATGGGCTACTATCATCAGGCCTGAGGACCACTCATCCTCAGAGCCACAGCGGGGGTGCTCCTGACTGGGGCAGGAGGGGTGTGTAGGCCTCTGGAGCCACGATCCAGTGGGGAGGGGCTAGGCAGGTCTCCCTCCCCTGCCGCCCTCCAGGGTTTAGGGAAGGGTGCGGGTGTCGAGTGTCTTGGGCTTTGCCTACTAAAGGCTCTGGGACCGTTCCGTGTGGGACACTGTCTCTCAATTCAGTCTGCCTGCCTATTCACAACACTGTATCCCAGGCCCTGAGTGGGCCAGGGACCAGGGTGACAGGCCTAGGGTCCCCTGAGCCCCCTTTTCCAGACACACCCCTATCCAGGCCAGACCCTGGTGTCCTCCTTCCCTGAGGCTTGGGTTTCAGGTCCCCTAGCCCACCTCCATGTGAGCATGTCCACTTTTAGCCCTGCTTTGCACTGACTTTGCAAACCCAGTCCTGCATCGCTGAGCATCTATCTGCTTGATGTGTGGCCAGCAGAGCTGGAGGACAGCTGGGAGCAAAGGAGGCTCTGGGTCCTATGGGGGCAGCCACCCAGGAAGAGGGCCCGGGGGGCCAGTGGGGCCAGCCCTACAGCCTAGTCCTTCATAGGTAACCAGTCACATCCTCCCTGCCCTTAGCCCTGTCCTGCTCTTGCCTGGCACCCCTCACTGGGTTCTCTATAGAGACCTCCTGCCACCCTGCATGGGCAGCAGGTAAAGTTGACAGGTGAGTCCATGGAAACCAGGGTCGCTCCCCACCCTGCTCCCCACCCCCCTAGCTCAGGGTAAGTTGTCGACCTCTTGCTCTCCCATCTCAGGAGCCTGCACGGGCAGTTTCTTCCGCCAGAGTGGCCTTGCTGATACTGCTCAGCCAGGTGGAGTGAGAGGGGAGAGTCCCTCTTCCACAAGGCCCTCTGGGACAGAGCAGCTGGGGCACACACAGTGGGCAACTGCCACAGGCGGGCTGTGCGCAGGGCTGGGCATGTTTTTAGCCCCTCAGCTGGAGGGCCTACTGCTCCTCAGCTCCCCCAGCTTTCAGGAGTGTTTCAGGGGAAGATGAAGGGCTGCTTTTCTGTCCCTGCAAGCTCCCGACCTCTCCTTGTACCTACAGTGATGCTGAGGCCCAGCCCCAGGCACTGCAGGAGACAGACCCGCCGACTAAGATAGTGCAGAGTGTGTCCTGCGGTCTCAGTGTGGGGCCCCAGGAGAAGCAGTGGCCTCAGGGCTGGCAGAGGCCAAGGGACCCCTTCAACTAAGTCATCTGTCCTGGCTGTAGGCTCTGGCTTGGGCTGGTCCCAAGACCCAAGAACAGTCAACACTTTTCTAGGTGTCATGGTCTCTCCCACATCTCCTCTCCAGACCATGGAAGCCTTTCTAGGAGCAGCCAGCAGATGACTGTCACTGTCACTCTGGGCCACATTTGGGGAGGCTGAGGACTCTGCCAGCTGGGCAGGAGGAACTCTGGGTAGGGACTTAGACTACAGAGCTGAATGGGTGCAGTCAGGGCCAGCTTCCAGGAGATGGTGGCCCCAGACCCAGGTTTTAGGATCTCTGTAGGATGCATCAAAGTGGAAAATTCTGGGACCAGACACTGCTTGCTGCCCAGAGTGCCCACAGCAGCTGGCAGGAAGGACCCTGAGGCTCCTGCAGGACACCGCTGTGCGGATGGTGGATGCGGGGGGGCCCCCTCCCTTCACCACACGTGGCTCACATCTTTTCTCCGGAGTGCAGCGCTGGATGCTTCTGTTTCATTGTGTTAATTGGGGTTGATTTTTACAGAACAAGCCTAATGGGGTGGGAAAATTGCAAGTCTTCGTGCGCCAGTTAACCTACACGTGGGGAGCGGGTTTAGGGGGAGTGTCCTCACTATTTGGGCATGTCTCTTCCTGGCAGACCAGGGTCCACACAGGCAGGCAGGGCCGAAGCTGTCTACATCCCCCACCTGGGCCCCTGAGCAGACCAGACCCAGCAGCTGGGTGGGGGCCACAGGCTTTCCTGGGCATGGGAGGGATTCTGGCAACAGCACCACTGCCTTCAACTCGCACTAAGTCAAGCTTGGCCCAGCCTCGTGGCCAGTTCATTACTCTGCAGGCCTGGAGGTCGTCCCTGGCTAGAAGCGAGGGTATGTCTTGGGCCAGACTGACCTGGGGCAGGAAAGCCATTATCCCCACCTCCAGGATCTGCGAGGCGAAGAGCATGGGAAATATTATTGAATGGACCGAGTGGACGAGGATGGACAGACACAAAGGATGTGTGGACTGCGTGCAGATTCTGACTGGAGCTTGGGGGGCAGAGGGGAGAGAGGAGAAGGACCCAGGGGCGAAGGGGGAGGGCTGGGGGTGGGAGCTTTGAGGTGGGCAGCTGCTCCTGGTTGGCAAAGGGAGGGCTCAATCTTGAGGCACCTCTCACCCCTTTGTTGGTTCTCAGGGGCCCTGTGGTCCATTGGCTGGGCCCCCGGGCTCCCAAGGCCCCGAGACTGTCCTTGTCCACTCGATTCTGTGACTGCTTCCCAGAAGCCCCATACTCCAGAGGCTACAGCACCCCTGGCCCCAAACCCCCACTCTCTGCTCCATCGTTTTTCAAAAATGATTGTGTGGCATCAGGCTGCCCGGCCCCCGTGGCCGGCTCCCAGGTTGGCCTTGCCAGGCCGTGAGTGTCAGGGTGTTTTCCCTGCAAGGTCTTTGTCACCCCCTAATTGCTCACATTGATTATCCTCCCGCCCTCGCGAGCATCCCTTGGAGCCTCGCTCGCTCATGTTCCCCCTTTGCTGCATCAAAATGAGGCTGCAGTCCTCCTTGGGAGGGAACTGCAACCCCCACCCCCAACCCTGCCTCAGCCACCCTGAGATGGATGTCCCTTTAGTGCCCATAAATCTCTACACAGCCTGTGTGAAGTCAGATCGGGGGCCTGCTCCCCAGTGTTTGTCGGCAGTGGGCATAATTAGCCTTCCTGGAAGAGGAGCAGGCCGGGGAAGGGGTCCTGCGAGGCCCACCTGCTTCGTCTGGGGGAAGGGTGGCTGGAGCGCTCCACCCTCACGCATCCGTGTGTGCAGACCCCACACGCCAGGCTGCGTAACAGGCCTCCCCACACTCAGTCCCAGGCAGGCCCCTTTCTTACCCGGTGGACCAGGGTGTGATGCCCGAAGCCCCAGCAGCACCTCTGCTGGCGCCCAGGAAGGAGGCTCGTTAGTTCTACCTAGCACACTAATAAATGCATGGCGAGCTGGTAAATGTCGGGATGAGTGGAACCCTGCCCACCCAGACTCAGCCCAGAGAGTGAAGACTCCTCCACCAAGCCCAGCTGCGAAGCTCGAAGTGAACAAGCCCCAACAAAGAAGACAGGACACCCCTGGAGCTGCGAGGCCCTGCCAACGGCCATGGAGGCCCCTCCTCTCCCATAGTCAGCAGGGCCCTGCCAGCCCCACTGGCAATGGGCTGCAGAAGTGAAATGCTGTGTGCAATGCTTAGGGAGAGAGGCTTCAGAGGGGAGCTCCAGTGGCCCCTGGGTGGGGTGTGCTCAGGGGGCCATCCTGGTCCCACTACATGCTGCATGGCCTTGGGGCTCCCTCTACCTGCTGGGCCTGGGATTCCAGGTATGTGGTTGGTGCCTGGGTCTGAGAGCTGAGAAGACAGGCATGCTGGGTGTGGGTCGACTGGAGGGAGGAAGGGCCTTGAGATGGTGCAGCAGGAGGTCCTGCCCAGCCTCTCCCCCTGGGGCTTGGCCGTCTTGGTGTCTCTGAGCCCCTCCTGCTCTGACCCCCAGCTGAGCCCCCCACAGAGGCTTTGGGAGCTGCAGGCACCCCTTCCACAAGGGTTCACTCATTCTTCTGGACAGGTGGGAAAACCAAGGGCCACCGAGACGTGGTGACGTGCCCCAGCCACACCCTGACTCCAGACTCCCCAAGCCCTGAGGGCCACAGATCCATTCCGTGACTGCTCAGCTGGGTGGGGACCAGCCCAAGGTGGGGTCAGGGAGGGTTTTCTGGACAAGGGGGTCATGTCAGAGCTGGATGTGGAAGTGGAGGGTCCTGAGAACCTGGAGGCTTTCTAGGTCTGGGAGCTCGGTAGGCAGTAGTGGGAGGGAGGGAGCAGGGCCCCTGGATCTCCCCAGGATCCCAGCCTGGCAACACAGAGAGGGCTGAAGCCAGGATGCTGGTGGGCAGTGGCCCCTACACTCTTCCCTGGGGCTGCCCAGGCTTCAAGTGGAGACCCTGCCACACCCCTGGGCTATGATGGGCGTGGGGCCAGGCCTCTCACCCAGGACTCCTGGGAAGCCTCAGCCCAGCACAGGGAGGGAAAAGAGTGGGAATGGGCAAGGCAGGACCCAGAGCAAGGCCTCTGGAGGGGCCAGGGCATAGTGAGTGAGACAAGTTGTGCCAGTGTCGGGCCATGTGTTGGGCCATGTGTTGGCACGGCTCTGAGTGCATCCACCTGCTAAATGAATGACATCTCTGGGCCCCGGGGCACTCCTAGGATGACTGGCACCAGGAGAGAGATGGATGTCCAGGGTCACGAGACATCCGGAGCTGGGATGAGGACACTGGGGCAGAGTGAGGGAGCCACATGCTGGTGTGTCTGAACAAGTGTGGCCTCAGGCAGGTCCAGTCCTGCCCAGATATGTCCCTTCACACCTTGGGGCCTCACGGTCCTCACCTGCACACTGTCAGCAGCTTCTTCCTGTGAGGATATGAATGAGACGAGGTGAATGAGGTGCTTACCCCATGCCAGTGTGGCTGAGAGCGGGCGCAGGGCTGGTGGCTGGGGCAGGTGCCCTGGCTGTGACAGAGGCCTTGGCCTGGCTGCCGGGGTCCCAGCTCATCCAACAAATACACATTTATTTCCCTCAATGTGTTTCCTGCTTGTTTTGTCTCACTGGACATCAGTGTACCATTGGCTGCTGAGCGTTTTACTGTTTCTAGTATTTCAAACTGGTATAAGGATTAAAGACTAATTATTTCAATTACCGTGCAAAGCCCCAGCAGCCAGGCAAATGGGGTAGGTATGCCCACAGGAGGGCCTAGGCCAAGCCTGCCGTCCCTGGGCAGATGGCGGGCAGCACAGGGTGGCCCCGGGACCCCTCAAACCTCAGAGGGCTTGCAGAGAAGTGGCCCCCAGGAGCAGCCCAGAGCTGGGCCCAGCACCCTGACAGGGCCACTTGTTTACCCCATTCACCCAAGCCTGGGCCCCAGATCAAGATGTCACCCTCCACTGGCTGTGTTCAGCAGATGTCACCGGGCCAGGGCCTGGGACACGAGGACGGGCCTGTGAGCTGTGAAGGGCTCTGTCCACAAGCTGTCCTGTGGCTGGCCTGGCATCCTTGGCTGGGGGCCAGGAGCATCCGTGGTAAACCGGTAGCTGGCATCGGGGGAGGTTGACGTGCTTGACACCGATTTTCCTGGCTTTAATTAGCGTCCCTCGTGGGTCTCAGGGTCTGGGAGGCACAGGCTGAACATCAGCCGCCCACCCAGCTTCCAGCCCAGGTCCATCAGGCAGGATCTCAAGGAACCAGCAGGGCCAGGGAGGGGTCAGGGTCCCGGTGGAAGCAGGTGGGAGCTGACCCCACTGCTTCGGGCCCAGCACTCCCACCCCTCCCGGCCGCTCGACAGCATGGGCTGGCTGGTGATCTCATCTCTTCCTAGGCTGTAAATATCACCCAAATGCTCATGACTCCCAAATTGTCCTCCAGCCCGGGCCCCCTCTCCTGAGCTCAGCCCGCAGAGCCCACGCAACACCCCCGCCCAGATGTCTCCTGGGCCTCGACAACATGGGAGGCTGCTCCTCCCGGCGTCCCCACCCCAGGGATGGGGGTGCCCCATGCCGGATGCAGACACCGGGAAGCCTGCCCACCACTGGGTCTAACTCAAACCTGGCCACATCCCTCCTGACCCTCCCGCCCCCCAGTGGCCAGATTGTGCACTCCCTTCCCCCACTGAAGGCAAAACAGCCAGAGGGAACTTCTCAGGAAATCAGATCCCACCCTTGCCCACTTGGGCTATAGTCCCCAAAGCCTTAGGGACCCTGTGTACATGCCCCAGATCCACCGAAGCTCACCTGCTTCACCTTCAGCGTAACTGGTCAGTTCCCACTCTCTACCATGGCCTCGGTTTCTCCCTCCTGGGGGACGGGAGGATGCACCCAAGGGCCATGTCGTAGCTCAGTGCGGGCCCTGCAGCCTCCAGGGATTCTAGCTGCTGGTGACAGGCACCATCGGCCTGAAAATTGTCCTGAGGGCACACAGGTGTCTCTCAGTGAGGAGCAGGCTCAAGGGAGGTAGTGAACTTCCACCTTGGGAAGCACCCAAGCCAAGGAGCTCAGGTGGGCCTCAGAACCTTTTGCAAATGGGCATTTGCAGTTTCCTGGCTGCCAGGAAGACAGTGGGAAACCAGAGGCTGCCATGCCATGCCAGAGCCCCGCAGTCTCAGCCTGGGGCCCTGCCCCTCCTTACACCCAGCTGTGTGGCTACATCTTCTTAGGCATAGCAGCAGCTGCTCAGAGAAAAATGGATAAAGAAACTCCTGCCCATGCTCTCCCTCTGCCCACAATGCCCAGGCCCAAGGCGGCCCAACACCTTGACACCAGAGTCCACAGAGCTGCCTCCTGGGAGGCTTTCAAGGAGGACACTCGGGTTTCCGGTGCCCAAAGGGTTTGGGGAGGGAGCCTGTGTGGGACTCGCCTGAGCTGCCCCTTCTGAGCCCAGGGGCAAGGTGCTGGGTCTTGGAGGTAGGACATGTTCGTACCCACTGCAGAGGGGCAGGCCGCTGGCACCACACAGAGGTGGGCAGCTCCAGGGGGCCCAGGCTCAAGGGTCTGGAAGAAGAGATGGGGTGTATGGGAGGGCCTGGATGAGGAGGGCTGAAGGCCAGACAGGAGAGGCAGGGGCACCTCCCCTGCAGTGCCCTGATACTGCCCCAGGTAGCAGAGGGAGGGTCTGAGCCCCACCAAGGGACAGAAGAGAAGGGGCCTGGGTGCTGAGCGCATCCTCCCCCGTCCTCCCTCCCTCCCATGGGCTTTGCAGCCCCAGCGGCCCTCAGGGCCATCTGGCTCCACCAGCATCGCTCCCCTTCCTCCCTCCCCAGTCCATGTTTTCCTCCCTCTCCCTCTCCCCAGGGCCCCTGCCTGAGGAGGGTAGGGAAGCCTCCTCCACGTGTCCTCCTTCCCTTTGCTGTCTGAGTCCTCCCCACCCAGGCCTGGGGGAAGCGTGTGTGTGCATATTTCTGCCTGCACTGCGTGTGCGTGCGTTCGTGTGTGTCCACGTGCAGGACCTGCCGTGCCTGTGTGTTATGTGTGCGCACATATGGAAAGGGTTATGCAGACCCACGTGGGCCTGTGTCTGAGGTGTGCTATGGTGTAAGTGCGGGTCCCTGGGCACATGTCTGAGCAGGTGTGACTGCAGGTATGGCATGTGACCATGGGCAGGGGTGTGGGGGTGCACGCAGCCCCTGCTGGGCCCCTGAAGTGAGGGAGCTGTCCTCACACCTCAGCCCTTCTGCCCACCTGCACAAAACCCTTCTGGGAATACTCCAAGCCACATGGGAGCTTGGGGGCCACTGAAGCAAGGCTGGCTGGGGTGGCAGACTGGGACCTCCAGGGACCTTGTGTGGCACCAGAGCAAATGTCCCCACAAAGGCAGCCACATTTAGCTCCCCCGGCTGGTGTGTGGTCTGTGCCGGACACACTCCCCTCCCTGGATGCTGTTATCAGCCCAGCGTGGCTGGGGGGTGGGCAGGGGCGCTGCTGGGCTGAGACAGCCCGAGCTGGCCACAGTCCTGACTGCACCATTTGCAGGGGTAGATCCTCCTTTTGGTCTCGGAGACTTTTTGGGGCTGTGAGTGGGGCAGGGCCCACCTCCCCTCTCACTGCCCACAGCACCCACAGCTGGAGAGGCCACCGCTTAGAAAAGAGCTCTTTATTCCACGTTGCCCAGTATTTTTACACAAGTAAAATAAAATGCATATTTCTGTGCCCCGCAGTCCGGGCGGGAGGCGGTGTTCTGGAACAAACACAGCCACTGCTCCCTGTAAACATGATGGAGTGGAGATGGGGTGGGGGGTGGTGGAGGGCGTCCTTCAGGGATGGCACCTGCGCCCTGGTGCTGGCCGCAGCATGGAGGGGACCCCGTATGTACACATGCCCGGCAGCCACTGAGAAAGGCTTTGCTGTCCATTGGGGGCGCTGGTCAGCAGAGCCCCAGCACAGTCCACAGCACCAGCGCGAGACCAAGGGGCGAGAGGCTGCAGGCAAGGCCAGGAAGGGCACCTGAGCCCTCTGCGTCTCCAGCACCAGCGCCCACACCTCCTGCACCACCGACACCGCCCGCCTGGCCCAGACGGCACTGGCTGCGAGTACGGTTCTTCCGGGAACAGCCTGGCCTCCGACGAGGCCACACGGTAGGGGATCCTGGTGGCTCAGAGCCCTGGGGACGAACTGCGGTTAGCGGGGGCTCAGCCGAACCAGGCAGGGCCCCGAAGGGGGAGTCATTGATGTGCCTCGGGCCAGAGCCGTTGCCTGGAGGGCTGTCGCCAGGCGGCGCTCGTCCTTTCAGCGCATTGCCAGCCGAGGATGGACTGCCAGCCTCCAGCACCGAGGCCTTGTCTGCAGCCTCCGGCTGGCAACACTTCGGAAGCCCCAGAAGCTGCTCATCAGCAGGCCCACCAGTCCAGAAGGGACGGGAAGGCCCAGCAGCCCTGGCGCAGCCTTCTAGATCGGTGGCCGCCAGGCGCTTGAGGTCTCGGCCAGCCAGGCGCCGGGGCAGGCTGCAGGGCAGCTCGGACGAGGAGCCGCGGAACTGCTGCAGCCAGGCCCAGAGCGGGCGGGCCCGGCAGTCGCACACCCAGGGGTTGTCGTTGAGCCGCAGGTACTGCAGGGAACGCAGAGGTGCCAGGGCCTCTGAGGGCAGTGCTGTGAGGTTGTTGGCGAACAGGTAGAGTGTCATGAGGCGGCCAAGGTCGCGGAAGGCGTGCGGGTGCACGCGGGCCACACGGTTCTGGTGCAGCAGCAGGCGGTCGAGGCTGTGCAGGCCGCGGAGGGCACGCTCGGGCACGCTGGGGATGCGGTTGCCGTGCAGGAAGAGGTGTGTGAGGTTGCCCAGGTCTCGGAAGGCGTCATCCGGCAGCGCCTGCAGCCCGTTGTCTTGCAGGTAGAGGTACTGCAGGGCGGCCAGGCCGCGGAACAGGCCAGGGCCCAGCTCCTGCAGGCCACAGCGGTCCAGGTGCAGGGTGTGCAGGCGGCTCAGGCCGTGGAAGGTGGTGGGGTCCACGGCCCGCAGCTGTGCGTTGTCGCTGAGGTCCAGCTGCTCCAGCAGGGCCAGGCCCGCGAAGGCGGCAGCGTCGATGTGAGCCAGAGAGTTGGAGTGTAGCCACAGGATGGTGAGGTTGCGGCAGGCGCGGAAGCCAGCCGCTGGCACGTACGCAATGCGGTTGCCGTGCAGGAAGATGCGCTGGCTGGCCGCCGGGATGTCGGTGGGCACAGCCTGGAGGCCCTGCTGCGGGCAGCTCGTGGTCACCTTGGGCTCGTCGTAGCACACGCAGGCTCCTGGGCACGGAGCTGCCACCTGCCACACCTGCAGCCACAGCACCCAGGCCAGTAGCTGGCTCCCTGTAGGCAGAGGAGAGGGCAGTCAGATGGCAGGGAGCCCGAGAAGCTGAGGGTTAAGCGGGAACCAGGCCACCCCAGGACAGGCTGTCACCCCTGGAAACTCAGGTGCTGTGATCCCTGCTCTCCCTGCCATGTGGAAGCTGCTGCCCCAAAACCTGCTGGGGAATCACATGCTCCCTTGGAAACAGACAGGGCCTTGGTGCTGGGGGCTGGTATTCCAACCTCAGCCAGAAATGAACTCTGGAACTTGGGCCATCCAGCAACAGCCCTCCAGACAACAGCTCTGGCCGGGGGTGTGTTGACGACTACCCTTCGGGACCCTGCCTGGCTTGGTGCAGCCCCTGCTGACTGTGCCGAGGCCCAGGGCTCCGACATACCAGGGCCACCCACCCTGGGCCCTGGCCAGAGGCCAGGCTGCTCCACACCAGGAAGCCTTGCCTGCAGATGCCCACGCCGTCCCAGCCAGAGCTCCAACACACCAGCTGACACTCACAGCCCTGCCGCTCAGGTTAGTCAGGACCCGCAGGGGCCTCCTGGGGTGGACACTCCCACCTGTGGGCACCTTCTTGGGACCCATGCAAGCTCTGTCCCTGTTGGCCCAGCACTGTCCCTGGCCTGTCCCCAACCCCACCAGCCCAAAAGCCAGGCTGAGAGAGAGGCTCTTGGAAGATACTCGAGGGCCAGCCTGGCAGAGCTCCTTCAGAGGGGCCCTGAGTGGAGGCTCATGCCCAGGCCTGCCAGGCGGTCAGCTGCTGGGCTCTCTCTAGCTCCAAGGGGGTGGGGAAGCTGTGGCTCAGACCCTGTGCAGCGCCCTGGCTCTGGGACATACTGAGGCCCCAGGGTGGCCCTGATTCTGAGGAGGCCTCAGCACCGCAGGCAGTTGGGCTTTAACAAGGAAACTGCAGGTACTTCAGTGGAGCCAGAAGCCACCGCCTCCAGTGGCCCTCCTGTAGGGGCCTGGGGTCCCACCAGCTGGCCCCAGCAATGCACTGTCACAGGATAAGGAGGCTGGACATCTGAGGGCAGGTGGGCCTGAGGCTCAGAAGGGCGAGCCTCCACCCCCGGGCAGGCTGTTCCCTCCTCCGCATGCACCACAGCCGCTTGGAGCGCTTCCTGCCTTGGCACAAAACACCTCCTGGAGCCTCCTCCTCGCAGCCCCATTCGCTGCCTGATCACTTCCCCAGGCGAGGAGCTAACTCCTTACCAGCCTGATGACCTTCCTTCACACAATCCCAGCTGCCCCAACCCTCCCATCAGACCCATTCTCGGGGATTCCGCCCCAGCCCCAAGGGCCTACACCATCATTCTTCCTCCTCCACTGAGGGGCCAGACACACGGGGCCTCACCAGTGGCCTATACCAAGTGGCAGACCCCTCTGAGGCAGTGTGTCCAGCCCTGGACTCAGCAGGAGGGCCACACAATGCTGAGCTCACTGCCTATTAGCCCACCATTAGAGCAGCCTTCTTTGAAAGTGGAAGGTTCCTTCTGCCTTCAGGAGTGAGTCTATTAAAATGCGAATCCCCCTGGGAGGGTTATGGCTTATCAGCTAACATTTGAGTTATCAGCTAACACCTGCACTGATAGCAAACACCTTCCTTGGCAGCTAGCTAAAAGCAGGATTCTGCAGATAGGAGCTGGCTAAGCACTGGGGATGGGGCTGGGAGGGAGAAGAGGACCTTGAGCTAACTTCCTCCATCCAGAACTATGACCTTGGGGTTCCCTGCCCCTGCTGGGCCCTCTTTGCTCGGGCTGGTCCAGAAACTCACCCTAAGCTCCGGGCCCCAGCAAGCTGCCATGCGTGGCAATCACGAGGGGTGTGCATTCCCAGACTCTGGTCCCCAGGTCCTGGATGCCCCCTCCCCAGTCTGGGGACCTCCTCTGTGCTCTGTCACCTGCTGGGAATGTGGCAGCTCCAAGGTGGGGATCCAGAGAGACAGGCGCAGCCCAGGATCCCCTAAGCTCTGGGTACCCCTCCTGGCTGGCCTTTTGTGGGAGGCTGCAAGGGGCACCACTTTGGCAGTTGTTCTATTTATACTGCTGACATCCTCTCTGCCTCTCTCTTTGCAGGGCCTCCTTGGGAAGTCAGGCCTCATTATGCCAGCTAGCTCCCACCAGCATCTCACCTGCTGTCACAGGATGTCACTGTGCTAGGAAAACAGCACTTCCTGTCCTCGAGACCCAGGGTGGGATGGGGCGGGGCCACAGGTACTCACCGGGCCAGGCTCTGATCCCACCTCAGCAGCACCGAGGGTTGGTCCCATCATGACTCTGCCATGCCACCAACTGCACCAGGCCACACCACCGACCGGCTGTGTCACCAGCCACCCACCGTGTCCATGCTGCTGCCTCGTCGGCCCAGAGACATTGCTGTTGCGCAGTGCCCCGGTGCCCAGGCCTGCACTACAGTCTGTGAGCTGGGCTGGTGTCAGGTTCAGCTGACTTCACCAGAATGGGGGCCGGCTGCTCTGACTGTGAGCCTGCCCCAGCCCGGGCCCCCAGGAAACAGTGTGCCTGGGCACACCCCCACTCTAAGAATGCCCCAAGCTAGGTTCTGGGGTTTGCCCGAACCACCACCGTGGGTGGGGGGTGGCTGGCAGAGGGGCTGAGCAGCTCAGCCCTGCCGGCAAGCGGGCATCAGGCACAAAGACGTGGCTCCATTCCTGCTGAGCCAACTGCTTTTCGGAAACCAACTCAGAGGCGTGGCCCTTGGGCACAGGCCCTGCCGCCAGGGCAAGAGCGGGTGGTGGGCTCTCTCCTCACACAGCCGCAATAATTGGCTCCAGTCCGGCCCCCCTTGGGGCTAGCCCGCTGGTCTCCATGGCAACCCCTCTGCTGAGCAAGCAGAAGGGGGCATCTTTTTATGAGATATTCAAACCCAACTTTGCAGTGTGGGTTCACACTCACAGCAGGGGCCCTGGGGACACCAGAGACCAAGCCAGGCAATGGGAGGCCATCCCTGACCCTGCCCTGCGGGCTGGGCACAATCACCCACCTGACCTGTCCAACACTCACTGTGGACTGCAACCCCTCCCAGCCCTAAAAGACGTCCCTGTCCCATCTCCCCACCGTCCCCGTCCTGTTCTCCCACCTGTCTCCTTGGCCTCTCCCTTCACCCTGTCCCCCATCTCCCTGGCCTCTGCAGCCCCTGGAGCCAGG
Source organism: Anoura caudifer (assembly GCA_004027475.1). Lineage (NCBI taxonomy): Eukaryota > Metazoa > Chordata > Mammalia > Chiroptera > Phyllostomidae > Anoura > Anoura caudifer. The sequence continues at coordinate 46,534 of PVKU01005589.1, read as the reverse complement.
CCTCTCTACCTTCTAGGTCTTCGCCCTTGCAGCTCCCTCTGCCCATCAGAGGCTGCAGGTTGCACCCCAGCCCCAGCTGCATCTCCCAGCTGGGCCCAGCCTCTCTGGGACCTGGTCCTCAGCGACCATCAATGCCAGCTTGCCTCCAGGCACGTGATGAGAAGACAGCCCTGCTGTGGCTCTGGCTCGCACACATGGAAACCATGGCACACACACATGGAAAGCACAGTGCACACGGGAAACCAGGGCGCAACATGCCCCTCAAGTCCCCTGTCACTGTCATGGCCCCACACCAGGCCCCCTGAGCTACATACACACACCCACACCGGTCCCTCTCCTGCCCCGCCATCCCTAAGGCAAACACCGGTTCAGTGCCCTCGGACTTCAGTGCTCCCATTCGGCAATGGGGTGGCAGAAACGCCCACCTCAGGGGCTGCTGTGAGGTTCCGCCCACTGGTATCAAAGGTGTGAGTCTAAGCTGCATTAAGAATCCATTTTCTTCTCAGTACCATGAGTCCATTTTACTGATTAGGAAACCAAGGCAGTGAGTGGTGAGGCCCAGACCTGCCCCCATGGGAGCAGGTCCAGGAGGAAAGGTGGGAGACGGGAAGAGCCACACTGCCTCCCACCCAAGCCTGAGGAATAGCCACCATGTGACCTCAGCAGGAAGGGGCCCAGGCTGGGAGGACGTGGACAGGTGCTGGGGCACATGGCTCCCTCCTGTGCCGTTGGTGGCTGGGAGGGGACATTTCTAGGAAGGCTCTGAGCTGCTGCCTGCTCCCCCAGCCCCAGGAGACTGGGGTCAGTGGGCTGTAGGGGGCTGGGCAGCTATAGGGTAGCCACAACAGCGGTCAGCTCGGGATCCTTTTGAACACCAAGAACATCCCTCGCAGGGGCACGGCACAGACCGCAGTTACAAGGCAGAACTGGAGGCCACAGCTCAGCACACCGAGGACAGAAATAGCTCCAGGCGGGGGTGGAGCCAGCGGTGTCCACCTGCCGCAGAGGGTCAGGCAGTGTTGTGCCCGCGCTCCTCCCCTCTGCCTGCTCTCCGCCTCCCCACCAGCCCTCCACCTACCACAGCTCACACCCATCCTCTGCCTTCCCGTCTGCCCTTCTCGGTCTTCACTTGCTTCTCACCCTCACCATCACTGTCCATTTGGTCAATGGTGGTGAGCACGTTCACTGCATTTCCCAGGCCCCCTCCTGGCTCCAGGTGGGGGCAGCCCGCCCTTGCAGGGGTGTGGCTGACACCCTGCTGTCCCCAGTGCCCTAACAATCTTCTCAGGGCAGTGGCTGCAGGTGTGGGCCAGGTCCAAAATAGACCAAGTCACCGCCGTGGCGGGAGGGTGCTGGACCCAGGCCCTGGTGTGAAGTGGAGGAAACTGAGGCCAGTGTGGGCGGGGCCTGCCTGATGTGGTGCCAAGATTTGAGACTCGGGCAGAGACAGCAGGACCAGCATCCTGAATATACACAGTGAGCCCTGGGCCAGCAGGCCAGGCCCAGGCTGGGCCCCTGTCTGCTAACTCTCCTAGAGGCTCAGCTTATGTACCCGTATCACAGTCGAGGAAATGAGTTTCAGTGGGGGAAAGCCACTTGCTCACAGCCCAGGGCTAGGAGGTTCCCATGGTCATGCTGCCAGGTCGATGAAAGCCTTGCCGCCGGGCAGTAAAGGGTCAGGGCTTCCCTCTCTCCCACTCACCAATTGCCCCAACCTCATACCCAAGCTCCATTCTCCCTCAAAATTTCCAGCCCATACAGCACCTGGGAGGGCAGCCCCAGGCCCCTTTCAAGTCAAGGGAACAGGTCTGCAGGGGAGGGGCTGGCCCACCTGGGAGCTGGAGGCCAGAGGCAGTGCCATGAGACTGGGGCCTCGCTCTCGCTCAGCCCTCGCTTGCTAAGCAAACTGCATCAGGTGACACGCTGGGCACTGCAGGCCTGACACCAGGACACAGGCCTTGGCTTGTGACAGCTGTGATCTGGGAGTAGGACCACAGGTGCTCACCCTACCATGTGGCTGGCATGTGCCACCTGGGGAATTTAAGGTGCCCCAGAACACTGAGCTGGCTCTGGGTGTCAGGGTGCTCCCAGGGAGGAGTCCTGGAGCCCCCGCCAGGGTCATGGTCCAGGCAGGTGGGCTGGTGGTCAGGACCCTTGGCCTGGAGCCTTGGAAAAGCTGGGCTCCTGGCCTGGAACTCTGGAGCCTTGCCCTGTCCACCCCACACATCTCCGCATGCCCATCTCCCTTGGCCCCCACCCCAGGGACCCCATGCGAGGGGCTGAATGCCAGCATCTGGAGGCTCTGTCCAGCTGAAAATCCTTCCAGCCCAAGGGAGTTAGCTAGCCTCCCTGCCCTTCTACCAGGCCACCGACAAACACCTGCTGCCTAATTACCTGGAGAATTGTCTCCACAGCTAGTTCATCACAGTCCCTTGGCTAATTGATTCCAAAGGCCATCATAGGCTTGAGTTCCCAGAGAACATGAATGAGGAACCGGCCCATGGCTGACATGCCCTTGCCTGGGGGAGGGGCTCAGGAAAGGGGCACTCCTGCCCCCACTCCCATCTGCCCGGCCTGACTCCTTCCCACCACCCATTCCCAACCGGGACTGAGTGCCCAGCCTGGTGGTGCCAACAGCGCTGGGCCTGCCTCCCTCCCGATCCAGCTCTCCTCTTCCCAGGCCCCTGCTCCTGCCACTTACTCAAAGCTGACCATTCTTTTGAGCATCAGCTACTGACGGGGCAGAGTGCAGGAGCATACAATCAGAGTGCACACAGTAGGAATGCATACTTGGGGTGCATGCTGTAGGAGTACACTCCTGGGCCTTCAGTTGTGGGGTGTGGGGGGTCAGGGCACAGGGGTGAGTCATCAAACAGCAGAGGGGTTGCTAGGGTGAGGCTGGGCAAACGGGGGAGCCCCTCCCAGGAGCCAAGGCTGGTGGAGGACGACGGGGGGGGGGGGGGGGGGGGGGGGGGGGGGGGGGGGGGGGGGGGGGGGGGGGGGGAGGGGGAGGGGAGACGGATCCCCACGTGCTCTCAGCACTCGTCAAACACCCGCCGACAGGCAGGCAGACGGTCTCTGGGCGAGCCAGATTTGCTCTGCCCTGAAATAACAGATGCACGCCTTGGGAGGCCCTCGTCTATCTGCCCTGCGGGACCAACCCGTTTGGAGGGAGTGGTCGGGTCTCAGCCCACCCGAGCCATCCTGGAGCAGCAGAGCTGTTGCAAACCCCGGACCAGGGAGGCTCAGGCCTCTGCAAGGGGTTGAGCATCTGCAGGGGGCTTGGGAGATGTGAAGCTGAGCTGCGGTGGGGAGCGAGGGATGGGCGCCTGCAGAGACCGAGGAGAGGCCCCTTGTGCATCGGCGAGTGTCGTGGGATCCGGCACTTTCCAGGGGACCAGGTTTTGAGAGGCAGCACGTGATCCTCCTCAGCCTGAGAATCTCCTGTTCGAGTCACCACCAGCCCAGGCCAGGGTGCCACGTTCAGGAGGCCAAACTGAAACCCTTGTTAGAGCCTATGGGCCTCCTGTTCCATGGGCATCTGGCAAATCAGCCCTCTGGCCGCTGCCTGGGCAGGCGCCGCCCCAGCGGAGTGCAGTGGCCTGACACAGCATGGGGCCCACAGGGCTGAAATTATTTAGTATTTGGACATTTGGAAGAATAGTGTGCCAACCTGGCTTGTGACGGGAGCATGGTGAGTACCCGCTGCCTGTGGATGTTGCTGCCTTCACCCTCCCCCTGGCCTCACGGAGGTCCTTCAAACCCCCACGTGACAAAGGTGCTGCCGAGGCCACACAGCTGGAAGGAACAGCGCCTGGCAGCATCACAAGGGGCCGGAGGGGGTGAGGAGAGAAGGTGGACCTGAAACAGCATTCGGGTCAAGAGAAAAACAATTATTTTGCTAAGGAGGCTGTCAGGAGACGGGCAATCAGACACTCACAGAAGAGGACAACTTAAAGCCCAAGACAAAACTGGCCGTGAGGAGCAGATGTCTCCGGGCACTAGGAGGAGGCACAGGCCCCCACAGTCCCTGCTTGGGAGGAGGAGGGTGGCCTTCAGGGAGGCGTGTCTACAGGGAGGAAGTTCTGGGTGGGCAGAGGGGCCCTGGGGCCACAGCCTCTCAACACCGATCCAGCCCCACCCAAGGTAATATGCCCTCTTCTGGGGGCCCTGCAGCCAGCTGCCCTGAGGGGGGGCTCACTGACTAACTAGCATGGCCCTGTAAGCTTGGGCTGGGAGGGGGGAAGTGGCTGGTCCCGATGCACTTCCCAGGTTGACGGGAGCTTCCCATGTAAGTACAAAGATGTGGGCCCCCCGTGGAATCAGGCCCCAGAGTCACCCTCGGACCCACAGCCAGGGTCTGGAGTGACAAGTGAGCTGCAGAGACCCACAGTCCTTGTCATCATCACATCAGCCATGGACAAGGCCCTGGGATCACAGGCCACCTGCGCCTGGGGTGACCTGGGGCCCACTCAGAATGCAGTCAGCCTCACGTGAGGGCAGGGATCCCCAGAGTAGAGTGAGCCATGGGCCGGTGCTGGGCGGCCACCAGACATTGCTGAGCAGGGCAGTGGCTCAGGGGGATGCTCCTTTCCAACATCAGTGCTTTGATGCTGCACGGTGGGGTGTGTGTGTGGGGGGTTCTTAGAGGAGCCTGCCTCCTGTCAGCCCATTATCACACCCTACCTCACACAGCACCGCCCCCAGGGCGGGGCAGGAAGAGGGGGTTGGGGGGCAGAAAGGAGACCCTTGGCCTCATTGGGAATGGCCCCAGGTGCAGACTTCCCTCATTCCTGGAGGTTTCACCACAACCCACAGCCCAGGGAGGGGTGGCTGTCAACCCCACTCCTCAGGCAGGCCCATGAGGCTGAGAGACGTTAGGTGACCACGGGGTACCTGTGAGGCCAAGGACAGGGTGCCAGACCCACCCCCACTGTCCCAGGAGACCAGAGCAGGCCCTGAGTCCCAGGGACCCATACAGCAGGAAGGGGCAACTGGCCCCCCACCCCACAGCGGGCCAGCAGGCTCTGACCCCCACAGCACCTTGTCCTCAGCCCACACCTTCTGTTCCTAGGCTGCTGAGGTGGGCACTGGGGTCTGGCAGCTTTGGGCGTGCATGTGAGTTCTGCACCCCTTCCCTGAGTGGCTGGGGAAGCTGCAGGCTTGCTCCGAGTCTGTTTCCCCCTGGCGACACGAGAATGATGACGGGTCAGCATCTGCCTCCCTGGGTCCCCATGGTGCCTCCAGCCTGGAGCCCCACTAAGCACCCGCACATGGGGCCCCAGACCAGTTCTGCCTCCCCAGAGGCCAGTGTGGGGCCTCTGCTAATCTGGTCTGGTCAGCCCTGTCTCAGGTGAGGAGCCCAGGGGAGTGAGACCCACCCAGGGCCCGAGATGGCACCCCGGAGCCCCGCTGATGGTCTGCTTCTCGCAGTCTAAGGCTGCTGCAGCCTGGCCTCACAGCCCTGCTCCACTCACCCAGGAGAGGCTGCGTCTGGGTGGGAGGAGGCACCTCGGCCAGGCTGAGCTATGAGCATGCTGAGAGCCACTTTCCTCACCCCCCCACCCCACCCCCCGCCCGCCCCACCTCCACCCTCGCACCTTCAGCGCAGAGCGCAGACTTGAAGACTCCAAGACAGGCCCGCAGCCCAGAGCAGCCTGCCTGGCCTCACCAGACAGCCCGGTCCGCACTCAGCACTGAGCCATGTTGCTGCTCAGACGGCACTGGCACACTTGCTGGTCCGATTCCCTGCCCACCCACCAGCCGCGTGGGAGACGTGTGCATCCCTGGGACCCATGGTGATGGCCAAGGTGTTCGTGCTGTGCGGGGCAAGGAGCAGGGTGTCGGGCTGTGCCCTGAAGGGACACCCAGAGGAGAGGTCTCCCTACAGCAGCTCTCGCCTGGTCGCCCCAATCCTGTGTCCACAAGCCCGGCTCTCAGCAGACCATCCGGTCCCCCTTTAGTGCTTCCCTCCCAGGTGCAACCAGAAAACCAGGCGTCTGGGAAGGGCACCAATGGAGATGGGAGGGAAAATGGTGGTAGAGAAAGTGGAGATAGTGCAGGGAACAGATGTGAGCGAGGAAAAGCTAATCAGTGTCCTTGCAGGGATGGAGGAGGATTTGAAACAAGAACAGGGTGCTGTGACCAAGGAGCCATCGGAAAACAAGAAGAGTGCCTGGAAGTTAAAAATAGAATTGCTAAAATTAAAAAACAAAAATCAATAGAAGTGTTGGAAAACAAGGTCAAGGAAGTCAGGAAAAGAAAAACAAAAGGAGAAAGAGGGGGGAAATGATGATTTTCAGAAGACAAATAGATAGGTCCAGCATCTGTCTTATTGGGAGTTTCAGAAAGAGAAAACAGAAAATAGAGGAGAAAAAATTGTCAAAGAAATAACACCAGAAAACCTCCCAGAGCAGAAGACCTGGCCCTCCACCGGGCAGATGCCTAGCACAACCAGTGAAAGTTGCCATGTGATTGCAGGTCCCTGAAGGTCACAAGAAGCACCCAGAGAAAAAGCCACGTGGCGTCAGACTTCACCGCCTCGCACCGAGTGCCGGTTTGTTGATTGCTGTGGCTTCACAGCTGTGAGCGGAGCCCGTTTCCAGCACGGAATTCTGGACCAGGCCGATGCAACTTGAATGGATTTGCTAACATTCGAGGACTCAGAATGATTCTTCACTGTGACTGCCGTAGAGAGTTTGTTGGGGATGTGTTTCAGCTAAAACAGAACATAAACCTTGAAGGAGAAAATGCGGGGTCCAAGAAACATTGGGGGATGAAGGGAAGTCCTGGGTGGCTGTCAGGGGGCCATCGCTCCCTGGCCCAGGCGTAGAAAACCAGTAGAATGCCTGGTGCACATAAGGGTGGCAGATGAGACAAGAGAAAAAAAAAAAAAAAAGACAAAGTCAACAGTAAACTCCAGGAAAAACAAAAGGCCGCACAAGAGTAGGAAGGTCACTAAGGTACCCCTCTGTGGCTGGGTGGCAAAGAGCATTTATTTACGTGGCCTGGGCTGCACAACACTGGTTATGAATGGAACTGATGGTAGCGAGACGCTGGGGAAGGTGCTGAAGAAGAGGGACTAGGGTTGAGCCGAGGAAATGTGAAGCCGACCACATGGAAACACTAGGAATGAGGCACCGGTGCCTGCAGCCCAGCACTGCAGGCTGATTCTCTAGACCAGCCTCTGGGGCTGGGTGCAGGCTTTAACTTTGAGCAAGATAGGGTCAACCGGCGTGTTATCTACCTAAAAAGCCTGCATGTTTGGCACTGACATCTCAGAGACAGAGAAAGATAAAAAGAAGAAAGTGCATGTGTCAGAAGGTGGGGAGGAACATGGATCAGAAGCAGGTATCTTCAAGGTGCAGGAGAGAGTGGGGCTGTGGGAGGTCCAGCAGAGCTCAGCCTGGTACCCGGGGCAAGGACAAGCCTCCTCAGCAGCCCCTGCTCAACCAAGAGTGGCTAAGGATGTCCCCAGTCCCCAGGGACGCTCCAGGCTCTTGGTTCCAGAAGCCTGTGAAATCCAGACACTTGAAGGGACAGCTTCCAGCCTGAAAATCCATCTGTGTGCTCAGGCCATCCACAGTTCTGCTGCCACCAGGCAGACGCCTCTGCTGACCCCTCCTCACCTCTGCCCTCCTCCTGCCCCCTAGATCCGAGCCTCCTGACCCCCACTGAGGTCCCTCAGGAGCAAGGGGTCTGGTGGATAAGCCCAGCAGGGGCCTCCTGCACTTGTGGCCCCAGGGAGAGTTCACTCTGGCCTTGGCCGTGCAGGACGAGCTTCCTTTGGCTTCTATGAGAGCCCTAATCTCGTCTCTGCAACTGAACCCACGCCACGGCACGCAGGCAGGGCCGACGTGAATAAGTAATTGCTCTTTTATTAACAAGTGATAAATTATTCCTATATGATTGTGTGTGATTACTCTTCCTTATTTGAAATCAATTTGGGATGGAAACCGTTGGCGGCTTCTCACCATCCAGGGTGGGAGAGGGAGGTGCCGCTGCCTCCTGGAAAACAGGTCAGTGTATTTCGGCTACTTCCTGAGGCTGCTGTGCCAGGCGCTCTGGCAGCAGGAGGGGGTCAGCTGCCCTGGGGGCAGGGCCAGGGAGGGTGGCCTCATTTTCTCAGCATTTGCCCTGGGGATGGGGAAGAGGTCAGTGCTGGTAACCCAACGTCATCTCCCCTCACACACACCTGAAGGAAGCTTCAGAAAACCCCTAGCCCACCCCCCTACCCCCCCAGACCCAGGGTGTAGATGCCCCTGGGGCCAAGGATCAGGCTGGGGGAAGGGCCCCCAAAGCCCTAGGCCTTGTGGGGGACCACACAGGCGTGGGCAGCCATGGCCAGGCCATCTGCAGGCTGCATTCTACTCGTTCCCCCGTGGAGCCTAAGGACCAAAGCCACTGGACCTTCCCCCCACAGAGCACCCAGCTGGCCTCTCCCACCTCCCTGCCCAGGCTGACTATGGCTTGAGTTTATTAAGCCTGAAAAGGCATTTGCCTTTTTCCTCAAAATTTTCCCAGTGATCTCACAACACCCCGCCCCCACCCCCCTTCCTTCCTCCTCTAGCTTGACACTGGAGGGTCCCCAGCATGAGGCCAGACCCAGGCCAGACAGACCTGGTCCCCTGCCTAGTGCCCCTGGCAGTCCTAATCTGCTCAGAGCTGTGACCTTGGCCCAGGCCTCGCCCCTCTTCCCCACTTCCCCTTAAGGAATACTTAAAGCCCTGCAGGTGGCGAGCTGCTCCCCCCTCCGCACTCCCCACCTCTGCAGGGCTCACAGGAAGCCAGACCCAGCCCACCAGCCCACTCCTCTGCTCCTCCCCAGCTGTCCACCGCCCCCCCCCCCCAGGGCTGCAGCAGGCCCACAAGGCTAGGTCACGCCCAGCCCAGCTGCTTTGCCCAGTTCAGCTCAGACACTGCCAGTGACCCTGGCCTCTCAGGCCTGGGTTTGTCATCTGTGAAATGGGAGGTTGGGTCTCAGAACCTCACCAGGGGTGGGAGCACTTCAGTGAACCCCTCCCAGGGTTCCTGACACCCCTATTTCTGTCCATGGCCAGGGAGCCCACTTCACTCCACACCTCGCCGATCCACTTCACAGGTGACTGAGCTGTTTGTTTCTGTGGGTCGCACCCTAGGCTGTGGGCCCCAAGGGGGCAGGACTGCAGCAGGGGGCCAGCCCACAGGGAGTGTTCCATAAAGTCCTGTCACGTGCATGCAGGAAACGCCCACCTCTCAGGCACAAGGCAGCCTTTTCATGCCTGTGGCAGCCAGCATTGCCTGAGGATGTCTGGGCCCAGGAGAGTCCACGGGGTGCCAGTCTGATGATTAGGTTTAATGAGGTCCTGGGGTGTGGCCCCACAGTGGGATCAGAGCCCTTAGAAGAGGCGAGGGACCTGGCTTTCGCTCTGCCCACGTGAGGACCCAGCGAGAAGGCGGCTGTCTGCCAGCCGGTGAGAGAGCCCTCACCAGAACCCGCCTCTGCGGCACCCCAGTCTCACTCAGCCTCCAGCCTCTGGAACCTCGAGAAGGCACCTCCTGTTGTTTAAGCCACCCATTCAACTGGACACATACATGCAAAAAAAAAAAAAAAAATGGGGGAAAAAAGCCGCCCAATCTGTGGTCTTTTGTTTATGACAGCCTGCTGTTTCATACGACTCCTTTCTTAAAACTCTGGTGCGTTTTTCTAGGTTTTCTCTCAGGACAAGGCGCATAAACCAGTAAAATCAGAAGTGCTTTCAGTCTGTTCTGTTTGGTCTCGTGTGCAACACTGGATGGGCAGCCCTGCCCTGGAAAGGTGGGTGGGGCTCTGCTCAGGCAGCAGAGTCCCCTTCCGGGGGCCCCAGGCCATGGGGTCCCTGCCCAGGGCTCTGCCTTGCTGGGGAATCAGGCAGGTCTCCCAACCTCTTGGAACCAGCCCCTCACCTGCAGACCAGAGACCCACCCCACACGGGGCAGAGAGACCACACAGCTCACGAGGGTGGGCACACAGGAAATGCCCAGCCCACCCACCCTGGGGGAGCATCTAAGGAGCGCCTCATGTCACCCCCGGCAGGGACTGTGGTCCCACCCAACAGAGGCAAGGTGAAGTCATAGCTAGAAAGGGCATGCTGGTGACCTGGCCTCACCTTAGGCCCTGACCCCGGCAGGATGGCTGGGCCTTGCCTTTGCTCAGGGAGCCCCCCTTTGGAATGCCCTCCCTATTCCCAGAAACACCTCCTGGGAAGGCTCTCCTCCCCAGACCCCCACCACACCACCCCTCAGAGGCGGGACCCTTCCCAACCTGCTCTCCTCCCGCACTGCAGCCCTGCCGGGGGCGTCCTTCCTCAGACCGGCCTGAGCACTGGACTCGACCCTGATGGGGCTGTGGAGGGGCCAGGGCACAAGCAGAGCTGAGCACAAGCTCAGCTGGGGTCACGGGCTCAAGGGCTCCCCCACGGCAGCGAAGGACATCAGTGAGGCCTGAGGGGTACAGCATGAGTGACAGGCCAGTGGCGGGGGGGTCTTGACCCTGACTGGGCCTCAGGGCAACGTGGGTGTAGTGAGCACACTGCTGGCCGCCTAAGCTGTCACCGCATGTGAAGGTCTGCAGCCCCTCCTTCCACAATTCCCACGCCTGCCCAAGGAGCACACCGCCCCCTCCCCTGGCCCTGCTCACTGAGGAGGATGAGAGCCTCTCTCAGACTGTGGGGGGCGGGGCAGGGCAGGCAGCCACAGTTCAGGGAGGGCTCCGTAGGGACACTCACACACGGGCCGCTACCCACCTCAGGCCAGCACCCGGGCCAGGTGGAGGCTCAGGCAGCCGGTGAAGGATGGAGCCCATTAGGGCCGCCGTCTGTCTCCGGCATGATGGGTGCTCTCAGTGGCAGCCAGGAGGTGTGCAGATAGAATATCTTTATGGGGAGAGTTTTTCTTTTGTCAATTTTCAAACAGGAAGCCAAACACTTGTCATACCTGTTTCCGTGTCAGCCTCTGCCTGACATAAATTGAGGCCGAGGCAGGGAGATGAAGGAGAGCCTGGACAAGGCTGTGGTGGAGGGCCCATGGGCCACACAACCTGGAGCCCGCAGCATGGGAGGCTGGCTCCCTGCTGGCTCCCTGCTGGGCCGGGCGGCGGCAGCAGCCTCCATGGGTCCAAGGTGCCCACCCCCTCCGTCTGCTACCCTCTTGGCCTCCACAAGCCCCTCACCTGGCTCCCATCTCCCTCCTCTCCCTGCACAGGGCCAGCCCAGGCACAGCCCCACGCAGTGGGCTGTCCTGGAGTCTCCGAACTTCTGCTCCCTCCAGCCCCCCCTCCCCTCAGACAGCAGCTCCAGCCCCTACCACTGAGACCTAGACAGGTCCCAGAAGGTCACTCCTTCCTCCCTCCATTCTCTCGGCAAATGCTTTCCAGCGTTATGTTCTGGCCAGCCCTGTGTCACACAGAGGAGTCCCCTAGATTCTTGAGACACCTTCCACCCGAGAGGCCCCCAGGTCCCAGGAAGATACTCCAAAGCCTGTGAGGTCCCCAGAAGAGAGATGTACTATGTGGGTGCCAGCAAGGTGGTGAGGACCTTGAGGCTCACACCTGTCCTCCAAGGCCACACTCAAGAACCATGTCCCATGGCCTGTCTCCGCCCCTCCTTCAGTTCCTGTCCTACGGGGAAGGCCACCCACATGCTGGGGTAGTGGATGCTCACTGCACCAGGGGACAGTGACAGTCCTCCTGCTTTTCCAGTTGGCCTGAGGGTCTTGGCCTTGGTCCCCAAGGAGACCTGCCCGCCTGGTCCCCACCAGGCTCACTGGCTACTGTCTTGCATGGCCTCACCCCTCAGGAGGCCATGGCAGCTGGGTAGGGCATGACCACCTGCTCTACGCTCTCTGAGGACAAGGGCTGGGGCTGAGTGGGTGCTGGGAGAGCAGGGAGGCCTGCCTCACCAGGGTGCGTGGAGGGACTCGGATAGAAGTGAGCACAGGGGAAGGGTGTTGACAGGGCTCTGGGAAGAGTGGGTGGGCACAAGGGCCACTCCCGGGCCCCTGGCTGGGCTGCTCTATGGAAGCGGGTGGGAGAGCTGAGCGCAGCACTCCCTGTGTGACCTTGGGCCCCACAGCTCTCCCGAGGTTGCTCCAACAGGACACCCCTCGTGTCCTGGTGGTTGGCCAGGTTTGGCCCTTCTCTGGAATTCTGCTTCCAGCCACATCTTTGGGGATGAGAAGTGGTTCTGGGCCCCAGGCCACACCCGAGGGGTAAGTGGCCCACCCTCCTGCTGCCCAGACTCCACTGTGCCCAAGGATAGGGCAGGAAATGGGCTGCCTCTCCCACGGCAGCGTGAGGCTGGTGCAAAGAGAACTGTGGGTGGGAGCCTCCGCACAGCCCTGGCTCCCTGTCTCCGCTTGGGCTGGACGGGCCTACTGTGTGCCTGGAGCCACCACAGGATGCCATACGCCCAGCTCCCACCTCTGCTGGACCTGTACACAGCCATCCCCCACAGCCCCCAGAGCCCAGTACCCTGTATGCCTCCGATTTGGAGCGTTTTCCTACCCATGAAGGCACCGAGTCAGTCAACAGCTACAGATAACAAATGAGGCCTCTGGTGACCAGGAAGAGCGGGTGCTACCCAAGGTCACACAGCAAGCTGGCGCAGCACAGGCCGATCCAGCGGCTGCCCAGACTTGGAGGGGAGACTGCTGGCAGGTCCCCGAGTCTGCCCCATCTGGGCCCTGGCAGCAGGTAAATAAAGGCAACATCTCAACAAGGTCACAATGGCTGGCTGGGACAGACCGAGGACACAGTGCTGGGCCCAGGCACTGGACGGGCAATCCAAGAGGGCTCCTGGGAGGAGGCGAGGGTCCCGGAGCCCCGCCTTGGTCCGAGTCCCTTGGCACTCTGCCCACTTCCTCGACGGGCCCCTTACTGGCTTCAGCCTCAGCCTGACATTTCCCGTGGCATTTGCTGCAAAGAAATAGAGTCATAAACCCAAAGGTTAAATTTGCACATTGCCTCATGCTGCCAGGATAAGTGTGGTCCCTCCACCCACCAGGTAGCGTGGCTACAGGGTGTGGGTAAGGTGGCCCACCCATTCCCGGTGCCCGTGCTGGGGGCCCAAAGGTCCCTTCACAGTCCCTCAGAAGTACCTCAGTCACCATTTCCCAAAACGAACACACCAGGCCCTGGGGAGTACTGTAGAGGGGTCAGCAAGGGGCCTTCCCACCCCACTCACAAACCCGATGCCTTGTGGCAAACGGAGCTCCCTCAGTGCCACTTAACCCGGCTGGTCCCAAATCTGCTTGACTACAAAACCCTCGCTCGCTTCTCACCAACTTTCCGTGGAACTTTAATTCCACAGAGCAAGATGCGTGATGACCAGTTAGGAGCGCCTTGGTACTAAACGCAGAGTGGAGCAACAGCCCCAGGGTGCCGAGTGGGCTGCCTGAACCAAGCTGGGTCAGCTCCTGACACGCTAGCCCCTCCACCCAGGCTCCCTGAGTCACCATCAGCCCAGCTCCACCTGACAGGTCCTGGTCTCTGCCCAGACAGCACCTCCCTGTGGCCCCTCTGGCAGGTCTGCCACTGCCTTGCCTTGCAGCCACACCTCCCAAGGCTGGCTGCCCTGTCCTGCACGTGGGTGGTGGGGGCACAAGGCTGTGGGAGGTGCCTGATGGCTCCTCCTCCCTCCTCCCCCGTTGGAGCAAGGCTGTGGCCGCATGGAGACAAGGCAGCAGGGCGGCAGAGGCTGTGCAAAGGGGCAGGAGATGGGTGGCTGGAGGTGCCAGAGCTGGAATATCCTGATCAATGTGGATGTATATTCACTCACTACCAGTGAGAAACACAGATCTCACCCTGGAAGGTTGGGAGGGGTCAGGATCAGGAGAGGGGGATGTGACCACACCGCCAGGGAACCTTGTGGGGTCTCTCCACACCTGGCTGCGCAACTCTGGGCAGTGGGAGAGGCTGGGGCAGAGTAGGAGGAACAATGGCGCATCCTCGGGAAGGGGCTCTGCACGCACCACTGAACCCATGATGCACAGGAATAGTTCCCGATGTGCAAAATGTTTAAAATACAGTGACAAAAGAAGAAACTGCCGCACAGAACACCCGTATGGTGGGACTTGGTGGGCCCACGCACTCCAGTGATGGTGCAGCGAGATGCAGGGGGTGTGGACAGTGTGCCTATCCTCTGGTGAGGCTTCCACTTGCAGCTCTGTGACCATCTGCCCTAACAGGATTTAGTCCTTTAAATGCAGGAGGCCAAAGGTCACATCCCTTTAATTGTCTGGCTCAGAGTAGGGTTGCACAGTCCAAGAACAAGTACATGAATGAATGAATGAACAAGTAAATGAGAGACTGAATGGGTGTCTGGGGTTAGGCCACTTGAGGGTGCAGAAGCAGCCAGGCCACAGGGCAGGGGATGCCAAGGGGTGCAGAGGACACAGAGGCCAGAGAGACCAGGCCCTGGAGGACACGTTTGGGTACAGCTGGGGTGGAGCAGCCAGGCAGGCTCCTACAGACTTTGAGGCTCGGGTGCTGGGTGGCCACAGAGGGTCAGGCAGCCCTGTCTTGGGCAGGGGGTGGGGGTCATCGGCCAGGGCCCACCAGCCTGGGGGTGGGGCAGCATGGACGACCTCGGTCAGGCACAGCCAAGGGCCCTCAGCCTTCCCACACTCGCTGACACACTCACTCAGTCAACACATTCACTCTTTCACCATGGAACTCCCCCCTTGGGCTCCGTTCTCCCAACCCCTTTCCAGGTTCACAGACTGAGGCTCCAAGGAGTCATCCTGGCCACAGGCCCAGGAGCGGTGGGCTCCTTCTGCCCCCTCAGGACCCTCCTGGCACTGTACCAGCTGCCAGAAATGTCTATGCTACAGAGTCATGAATTCAAGGCTGGAGCAGGGAGCAAGGAGTGGTCCCTGATGTCCGTGGGCCTGGAGGCAGCAGAGGGAGTGTTGGGGGGAGTCAGAGGGCCTGGGAGGGCACAGCTGCACAGGCCTGGCTGGCCCTCAGCCTCCTTGGACCACAGGCTTTCCACAGCCCCAGCATGTCCCACCTGCTCTCTTGCTTGTTGAGACCTGCCAGGCCAGCCTGCCCCACCTCGGCCCTCTCCCTTCTCTGTCACCCAGGACCACAGGGAGAGGCCCATCCTGACTGCAGGGCTCCAGCTGACCATGAAGCTGCACACAGAGAGAGGCGGAGGCTCTGGGTTCTGCAGGCTCCCTGCTGGTGAGGGGCAGAGCAGAGCTGCTGCTCCAGCTTGGGAAACATGTAGGGAGGTGGCCACATCCCGCCTCAATAGTGCCCTCTCCCTCCCTGCTCCCCTATCTGCCCACACCCCCTCCAGCTCCCCTGTGACCTCTAGGGGCCTTTATTTCCCGTCTGCTAATGGGTAGGAGGGAGTGGTCTGGCTGGCAGTGCAAGGAGGACTTCCCTCCGTGGGAATGGCTGATGAGGGTGGGATGGTGGTCCTTCCGGGTATTTTGAAGGTAGAAGCCCTGGGGTCAGAACTCAGTGGGGGCCTCTGCTCTGAAGTGCCCCAACAACTCCTGAGGGGATCCTAATTACTGGCCCATGTCACACATGAGGAGACTGAGGCACAGAGTGATGAATTAGTCCCACCAAGGTCATACCCCCCGATGGGTGGTACCGCCAAGACCCAAATCCAGGCCATTGTCTTCCCACCAACCTGCACCCTGGAGTCGGAGACCACCACCTGTCCTGGTCCTTGAGTGGGAGCTTGCTTCTTCCCCACTCTGACTGGAGGGGGTGGGGGGGCAGGTGCCTGATTTACAGAGGGAAGGACAAACTTACACAAAGGACAGTGGCCAGCCACGCTGCTTGCCCTGTCAGGGGACCCACCCTCACACACCTTCTAAGAATGACTGGCATTCTACAGACAAGGACACTGATGGTGGCTGGGGAGCAGGTGGTGTGCCTCTGCCTCCCTGAGCCCTGGCTGGGGTCCTCCTTACCGCGGCCAGAGCGAGTCCCTGATGCCCTTATCTTGGAGCCCCACACAGATCTTGAGGCAGGTGACACACCACGGAGCCCTCAGCATGGAGGCACCGAGGCACTGGGGTCAAAGCCTCCTAAGGTCATCCTGGGTCAGTAGAGGGCTGGGCACACACCTGCACCGCACTGGGCTGAGCAGCAGTCACTACTGAGCAGCCAAGGAGTCTGGCCACTTTGTCCCTGTGCTGACCTCCAGGTTTGAAATGGACCTTCCCTGTCCAGGGGGTCCCAGTGCCCACTGGTCACTACTGCCCCAACATGGTGGGGGGAAAGGAGGAGTGCCTGGGGGCTTGTTCACCTGACAACCTGGACTATGAGCTGAGCTGGACCCCAACACATTCCCAGGGCCTCTGCTACAGATTTGGGCAGACCCTGGCCACAGCCCACCTGGGCACGTGGGGGCACTTACACCCAGAGGCCACAAGATACATGCTGATGTGTCCACAGGTGCACATGGTCATGCATGCAGGCACACATGTTCAGATGCATACTAAGTTACACACATGCACACACTCACACAGAGGCCTGAGGGGCTATGAAAGGGGAGACTCCCTGGACACGGGGGGCTGGCGGACAGAGGTGGGTCCAGGCTCTTGTAGCCGGTTTCTCACCTCCTCAGTCTGTGAGCTGCAGCTGCCCATAGCCTCCCCCTCAACACATGTGCGTGTAGGCAAGGGAGCGGGTCCTGCTCAGGGGCCCTGGCATGTGCCAAGCGTGGTGATCACAACAAGCGTGCTATGTATATGTACATGTGTATAGCTGTGGGCATGCAGGCGGGGGTGAGGATGCGGGTGTGCACCCACAGCATCCATGCACATGTACACCGGGGCAGCCTGGCATGTGTGTGCACATGCAGCGTGCAAGTGTACAGCCCTTGTAGATTCGTGCACGTGCAAGGAAACGTGTGTGCAGCCTGCCTGCGGCATTGTGGACATGAGCAGGGAAGCCCATGGGGAACCATGGCAGGGCAGCAGTTGCCCCACCCCTGCCCCCACTCTCTGGACCTCATACCAGGTAGAGGGAGAGGCCCCATGAGGGCTGCCAGGTGAGCCCCTCAGCAGAGCCCCGCAGGAGCCCCGTAGGCTGCGGATTCGAGGTGCCCAGCTGCCTCCTCTCATCGCGGGCCCCCTGAAGGGGCAGCGCAGGGCTAACCCTGCACCCCACGCCCTCTGCTGTTGCTAACGCCTCCATTCCGCCCGCTGCAGCCTGACCCCAGAGACAGGAGAGGTCCTGAGCTGAGTCCGAGGGGCAACCGCGGAGGAGGCCGATGCCTCCACCCCTGCTCCGTACCCACGTTTCTGTAAATCTGCTCATTAACCCATTCGAGGCCGGGATGCTTCCAGGCTAGACCGCGCCCTTCCAGTTCGCAGCCCCCACCCCAGCCCTGGCCCTGCGTCGGGGGCCATCCCGATCCGTTGCCTCCCGCTCCGCGGCCGCCGCCAACTTTCCCGGGAAGCGGCAACTTTTCCTGCAGCCGCGGGCTCCGCCCTCCCGGGGCCGGGTACCCGCGGCCCCAGTCGGCACGGCACTGCGGTGGCCCTCGCCGCTGCCTGTGACCCTGCCACCTGCCTGGGCAGCTGGGACCCGCCCTGCAGCTCAGAGAGTCTCCCCTACCCCAGCGCCCCACCCAGCGGCCCGCTCCGGCGCAGCGCAGCACTCACCTCCGCTGGACGCTTTCTTCATCGTCGGGGTCGGGCAGGGCGCGTCGGGGACCGAAAGTCGCTTCGGGGCCGGCGCCCGTCTTCCCGCGGCCGGGTCCGCATCCAGGCGCCGCCGCTCCGGCCCGGCCCCGGCCCGGCCGCGGGACGAGGCTGGGCGCGCTCCGCTCCGCCAGTCGGATGAACTGGCGGGGCCGCGGCGCGGAGGGCGAGGGCGGCGGCGACGTGGGTCGAGAGCGGATGAATGTTTTATGGGATCATGTGGTCTGACGCGGGAGGAACCAGCCCGGTACCCACGCCGGCCCGGCCCGGGCGGGGCGGGGGCGGGCCGGGGCGGAGCCTCGCGGCGGGCGGGGCGCTCACCTGGGCGCCAGCCGGGGCAGGGCAGGGGCTCCGGCAGCGCTGGGCGAGGTGGCGCGGGGCGGTGGGGCTGGTGGCTGGAAGCCGGGGGGCGCAGGCCGAGCCGCAGGAGGCGCTCAGCACGCTCGGTGCACCGGCGCCGCGCGGCCCCAGACAAAGGCGGCGCATTTCTGAAGAGTCGGCGGCCCCTGCAGGCGGCCGCGGGCATGGCGGCCTGGGACAGAGCGGCTGGGAGCGCGGGCCGGAGGGCGTGGCGGCCCGGGCTAGTCGGGTGTGCGGGTCCCTAAAGTAGCCAGCTACTCATTGGAGATTTGTCTGGAGGCCTAAGGATGGGGTTTGGGGCGCCTCTGCCTGGCCCACTCCCTTCCTCGTCTCATAAATTCTATAGCCCCCATGCTCAGCGACCCTTTGCTGGAGGAGGATTGTTGCATTTTCAGTTTGAAAACAGGCTCAAAGCTCCAGAGGCTTCTGAAACCCCTTACCCATCCTCGTGGCCCTTTCTGCATCACCCCAGGGAAGGGACACAGGTGCAGTCCTGCCTTTGCCCCTGAAGGTAGCCCGCCAACTGTTCCCTCCTGTGGAATGGGGGCTCCAAGCCCAACTGCTTAGTACTCCCACCCTTCACAAAGCCAACCAGGGCTCGAGGACTAGAGAACCGAATGATCTCACCCCCTCCCCCATGAACACTAGCGCAGGCAAGTAGCCCAAACTCCTTCTACCTGGCCTCACAGATAAGCTCCTGCGTGTTTCCTGGAGCTGCCCAGCCAGTGTGCCTGCAGGCCGCACTGCCCACGGAAGAGTGCTGGGAGGCAATCAGCTGGGTCTGGGCCTGGGCCCAGGCATCTCAGAGCCCACCGTGCAGGTAAGAGGACTGTGTGAATGGGGGACTGGCTGGCCAGTTCACAGTCAGTTCCAGTCTGTAGGACGCGGGTCCAGGGCAGAACCTGGACCCCTCCCCATGGCTGGCGCTCCTGGCTGAGGGCTTGGTGGCCCCTGTGGGAGCCCTAGTGTGTGTCACCTGGTGATGTGAAGCTGAGAGACCTGGTAACTGGGGAGCCCAGTACACTCTGCACCTCATCAAAGCAGACCTCCTGACCTTGGCAGCGGCACCAGAGAGGTCAGCAGAGCACAGAGCTCATGGCCTTGCCAGCCTTGCCAAGGGAGCATGGCACCCTCTGTGAGCCTGGTGCTCCCATCTAAGCACAGGGCCCTGGAAGCTCCATGGGGTGGAACCGCAGCTGCCTGTGCCGGGCTGGCATTCTGGCCTAGTGTGGGAGCCGCGCTGCCTGGTCCCCTCTGGCTGCCTCACTGTGGTCCTAAGCACACTTTTGCCCTATTGCTCCTCATCCCAGCCTTGGTTTTCCAGGTCCTGTGGAGTGTATTCAATTCCCAGACACACAGTATGTGAAATAGAGCCTAGATATCCCAAGCTTCTGTGTGGCTGTTCCTGCCCCCATCACCCTAAAGGGACAGGATGTGAACCCCTGGGCATCTCCCCAGTGGGTGCTGAGTGCCACCAGTGAATCCTTCTCACAGCCACATGGGAAGTGCATCCCCCATCGGACAGCTGGGGAGCTGAGACTGAGGCTCACAGAGCCATAAAGGGATCGGTGCTTGTCCCTATGCCAGCACTCTTCCCTCAGAAGAGCTCCCAGACCAGGAGGAGTTCTTCCTGCAGGGCCACCTCAGCTCAGATGACAGGCCATGTGGCACTGGCCATCAGTCTGAGATTAGGGCTAGTGTAGATTGAGCTCACAGTGCTGTGCATGCTTGCAGAGGGGCCTGAAGAGGACATTTGCCTGCTGACTGCTCCTGGGTTCTTAGAATGATACAGCACTGAGGGCTGGCCCACCGTGGTTAAAAACTGTGTGCTCACCTCCTTGTAGGCTCAAAGCCCCCACAGCAGCCAGGAGCAGGCATTCTGGGGCAAAAGTGCACATGGAAGGCAACGGGGAGCCAGTACTGCTTGCAGTGTGGAGGCTTCTGGCACCAAGACCCTCTTCAGCTGCCAAGCCCGGATGTTCTTGGCTGTTCTGGGCTGGGGCCTGGGCCTGCCACCTGCCACAGGTCTTTGTATGAAAGCCATGTGCTGTGGGCCGTGGGACGGGCGTCCTTTGCCCCTGTAGTAGGCACCTTGGCCAGAGCCATCCTCACTGGAAGCCTATTGGCTGACTGCCAGGTGTTGGCTGGGGTGGGTTGGTGTGGGCCTGCTCTGAGGGGCTTCACGGCAGGCAGAGGAGGAGCTGAGCAGGGCTGGTGGTCAGTCCACCGCCAGCAGGACACAGCTCATTGTTCAGGCTGGAGACGTGGGGACAGTTTGGCGAGGCACATTTATCAGGGCGTGGGCAGGTTCAGGACAGCATGAGGGACAGTGTGCTCGCTGGGTGGGCAGCTATGGAGCCATCAACATCCCGGGCCTACAGCATGAGGGAGGGAGGGCATATGACAGCTGCTGAGGAGCCGGTGGCGATGGCTCAACAGAGGCTGCAGCCTTGGGCAAGGGGCACCGCCAACCCTAGGGATCCACCCTGGAGGAGGAGCCAGAAATCCCGTGGGAAGAGCCTGGTGGAGCTCTGCCCCCGTAATGCCAGCTACACCCGTCAGTTCCTGGGAGGCCTGGCATGGGGACAGGCATGGCAGGCCACTTGAGCCACATTGATCTGTGTCCCCCAGGCTTTCTGGACACAGACCTCTGAGGACCAGGAGTGCACATGCTCTGAAGACTGTGGGCAGCTCTGCTCACTGGCTGAGAAGGCCTGCCACCCCTTGCCTGGCCTGGGGTGGCAGGCCCTCTGCCTGAATTGCCCCCTCAGACTCATTACACCTGGGACACAGCCTCCAAGAAGCTTTCTCAGCCCACCACACCCCTCCAATGAGGTCTGGTGCTGCCTCACTCCCACTCTCTGGTCCCAGGGGCCAGCCTCCATGACAGCATGTCAGGCATTTGAGGCCCCCCCCCCAGCTGCATGAGCATGCTCAGCCTCCTGGTCTCTGAGCTCAGAGCAGCATGTGGATGAGGCAGACACTAATACCTCCTGGGAGAGGTTAGCTGCTCACTGTCCCTTTTTGGTCCACCTCCCCTGTCCCCTGAGAGAACCATGAGGAGCCCTATATGGACAGTTTGATGTTTTCACTCAAACTCATAGAATACAGCTAGGGCAAAGGGATCCTTCTCTGTGGCCAGTTCTGAGGGACACAGTTTGACTTCCTTAGAAGGTCACTGCTTCCATGGGCTCCAGG
Organism: Anoura caudifer; assembly: GCA_004027475.1. NCBI lineage: Eukaryota > Metazoa > Chordata > Mammalia > Chiroptera > Phyllostomidae > Anoura > Anoura caudifer. Next base: position 25,291 of record PVKU01005589.1, on the reverse strand, counting down.
AGCCTTGTTTCTAACCTGGGGAGATGAGACTGTGGTGGCTTTGCTCCAGCAGCCTGGTGGGGTGCCTGTGGCCATCCAGTTTCCCAGCGGCCTCCCAGGGAGGGGTGGGGAGGTGAGAGACAGGGTGCATGCCCACTTTCTGAGCCATCCCCAGGCCAGTGCAAGGAGAGACTCAGAAGGAAGCTCGAAGGTCATACAGCAAACCTGTGCCTGCTGCCCAGGTGCTGCTCCAATGTAATCCACCCCAGCACTCCGAGTGGGCAGATGGGAATGCAGTCCCAGTGCCAGGGAGCTGGGGGTGCACCAGCTGCCATCTGCTCTCACCATGGAGGGTGGCTGCCTGCCTGAGGCCTGAGAGGACTCAGTGCCAGGCATGCTAGGTGCATTGTGCCATTCTGTCCGGTGGTGCAGACACCACACCACTACCCATTTTACAGACAAGAAAATTGAGGTCAAGGTGCTCAGATAGACCTACCTTCTGGCAACCCCTCCCGAACTTTATTTGCTTACACCCATTGCTTCCTGCAGAAGCCCCACCCCACCCCACCTTACCCTCAACCTTGGGGCTGCAGGAGATGTCTTGGCCTTCTGTCATCAGCCCTGCACCCCCAGGGTCCTCCTGCCCAACTTTGGTGCACATAAAGACAATCTGCTTCCTCATTTCTTAGCCATGAAAGCCAAGCACTGCAGCAACCTAGGGTCAGGGCAGGGAAGGGGCCAACAGCCTGACCCCTGGCAGCATCCCCAAGAATCCCACTGGGCCTGCCCATCTCCATATGCCTCCAACCTCCACACCAAGCAGGGGCCTCCTCCCAAAGGATGGCGTCCTAGATTCTACTGTGTTGGATGAGCTGCTGGCCTGGCCACGTGCACCTCCTGCCTTTGAGGCCCTGCTGGGGATTGTTGATGGGGCATGTGCATCGCACAGTGGTGGCCCTCACCATACCCACCCGCTGGGCCTGGAGCCCTCATGAGCTGTCTCCAGGTCAAGGAGACTCAGGCTGGGTGGACTTGCAGTGCTAGCACCTGGCTCTAAAATTTTATTTTTAAATTTTCACCTGAGGATATATTTATTGATTTGAGAGAGAGAGAGAAAAGTATCAATTGGTTGCCTCTCATATGTGCCCTGAGCGGGGATCAAACCCACAACCTAGCTATGTACCCTGACCCAGGATCAAACACGCAACCTTCTGATGTACAGGATGACACTCCAACCAAGTGAGCCACCCAATCAGGGCAAGGCAGCTGACTCTTAAGGCTGCATCTGACCCTTCTTCTTGCTCCCAGAGGGAGGTGTGTGTGTCCAGGGCTCCCTGGTGGTCACCATTAGGTGGGCTCAAGGTTTTCTCCCAAAGGGTGCAAGCAGGCTGGTAGCCTCTGTCTGGGCACCAGCCTAGGCCAAGGATAAGTAGGAGGTTTCTGGTCCCTGTGGGCCCCAAGTCCGGTGCAGGGGCAGAGTTCAGGAAAGCAGGGTCCCCAGGCTGCATCCAAGGCATCAGCACTTGATTGATTCCCCTCCCCCTCCCTGCAAGAAATGCAGTCCTTCCAGAGCCACCCACCTGACAGTGTTGGCTAAATTGGGAGCCACTGTTCACACCAGGGGCCCAGCAGACAGTTAAAGCTGGGCACCCGCAAGTGCCCAGCGGAGCAGGGAATGCAGGCCTAGGCATGGCCACAGCTGCCAGCTGGAGTGAACAGGAGTGGAGGGTGGGGCATGAACTGCATACCTCTCCTGGAACTGCAGTGAGGGGGCTCTTGCTGTGCTAATTCTGATTCTGTGCCCAGCCTCACTTTTTCCAGGGCTCCCCAGTCCCTGAGCCCCTTGCTGAGCTGCCATGACCCACAGGGCATGCAGATTTGCTCATTTTGCTGAGAGAGAGGACAAGGGCTCATCCCACTGAGGGCAGAGCAGGGCTGTAAGGCTCGGAGACCCCACCCACAGAGCACCATGGAGGAGCCCCTCGCCTTTGTGCTGTTCATGCTTTCATCTGCTCTCTTGTTTAGTCATTTAGTCACTCACCAATGTGCCGGGAGACTGGTTCCAGGTGCCCTCGTACCTCTCTGCTAGACTCCACTCCCCTCACCTCCACGGGGTACAGGTAGGGAAAGTGAGTGCCAGGGAAGATGGCCTTGTCTTGAGTCATTCAGCTAATGAGCCCAAAACAAAGGGTGTGTCTGTGCCACACAGTCACCCAGAAGCCCACAGGGACCAATGTACCAGCGGGGCCAACAATTAGGGCCCGCCTGGCATTCTCTTGCTGTCCCAGATTCTTCTGTATTGGCTCAGCTCAAGCCCTCAGCGTTCTGCCCCCCAGCAAGTGGCTCTGCACCCTGAGAGCCATGGGACAGAGATGGATGCAGGGTGGGGGCTGGCAGAGCCTTCATGCCATGCTGAGCTTCTCCTGGACTGAGCCTTGCCCTGACCCCCCTGCCCAGGGTCACAGGCAAGGAGCAGGGCAGGGTCCGGACCTGGCCTTGAGGTGAGACAGGAGATTCTCTGGCTGGTCCCAGAGATTGGGGCCCTGGGCCAGGACTCAATGGGTGCAGGGCCTGAGTTTTCTCACCTGTCTAATGGGCCCTTTTGCCAGCCTCTTGCATGAAGACTGAAGGGCACATTTTGGTTCCTAGTGTGAGGAGGGGGCTCAGGGGCCTCTGAGACTGGGGTATTTTTAACCAGGGTTCCTGCTGACAGCCCAGGCTGGCTGAGGTTTGCTGCCAGCTTCTGAGGCACTTCTCACAGCCTAGTCAGGGGTCTGGGGTCTGCCCACCCCACCCCAGCCCCGCTGGGTGCCCCTACTCAGCCAGCCCAGCCCACAGCAGCCCTTCAACCAAGTGGCTGGTTTCTCCCAGGTGAGGCCCAACTAGGTTGACTGAGCTTGGGTTCTGGGGGTGGAGGAGAAGAAGCGAGGGAAGACCTGGGCACAGAGCCATGGCTGCCTGTGTCACAGATTCCAGGCTCTCAGCTGCCGCTCTTGACTGGCCGGCTCAAGGATCCGGTTTCTGGGAGGCTTTGATCGATGTCCAGGCTCCAGGCTCCGGGCTGAGCGTGCACAAGTTCAGCTTGAAGGCTGACTGGCTGCTGTCTCCCACCTGCCTACAAACCTCCTCTGGAATGAGTGGTCAGCAACGGCACCACAGCGGCTCCTCCTGGGCCCATCTCCTCTCCTGGGCTCTTGTGCTCAGTGCTGCCCACCTGCTCTGGCCACTGGTCCTCTTCAGCCCATTCTACAACACCAGGCGGGCTCCACCCAGGTGCGTGTGAGCAGAAAGGTCCACACTGCGGCTTGGCGGGAACCATCTTCCTTCCCATAGGCCAGTGATACCACGCAGAACCACAGCCCAGCACCCTGGAGAGCGCCGCGCCTGCGTACTCCACCCTCAGGGCGTGGCCAGGCGGGAGAGTGAGGCCCAGGGGCACCCACCAATGAGGAGAACCCTGACCTGGGACCCAGGTGCGTGTTCTGAAGTTCTGTTTGTTTTCCAGATAAACCAAGAGGCCCAGCTTTAGTAATTCTGAAGTTCACATGAAAGAATACGCAAGCAAAGAAACAAGGAAAAATTTTAAACTAAGGGTACTGCCAGAGATTGGCTGCGTGGGATCCTAAAATCTATTCTAAAACGGCAGTGATTAACCCAGCCCATGGACAGTCGGAGGATGGAAAAGAAAGCCCGGGAAGAGACTCCAGTGCAAATGTGGGAAGCGGGCAGTGTAATCCAGTAGGAAGAAATGGAATTACTCACTAAATAATTTAAAATGTACATTAAATGCAGTCTTAGGACTACTAACCAGACATTTGGGGAAACTTCTGGATCACCACCTGACTCCTTCACACTGAAATAAGTACCAAATGAACCAAAGCTTTAAAAAGTTTTTTAAAGAATCAATAATCTTGAATTTTTCTAAGAATTATACCAAACCCAGAAGCCATTAAATAAAAGATGGATACATTCAACCTCATAAAAATAAAAGGCAGCTGCATGGGAGGTGAACCAAATAAAAAGAAGACAAACTGTGGGAATATCAGCAGTTCATCTTGCAAAGGGCTGTTTCTCGTTACAGATATGAATTGTTACAAATTAGCAAGAAAAAGACCAACAACCTAGGAGAAAGATGAGCCCAGACATAAAACGGACCCATCGAAACAGGCTCACCTTCAGTCAACTCAAGGAGGATGAACGTTTAAATTGCAGCGAAAGGCAGAATCCCACCCCTGGCGGGATGGCAGGGTTTATGAAGAGGGAGGGTTCACACTTGTGACAGCGGAGGGCACCCGCAGGAACTGCTGGGGGTGGGAGAGGGGCAATCAACAGGCGTGGCTGGGGGCGGGGCATACCTGCAGGTATGGGGGGGTGTCAGGTGGCTGGAGATGGGGTGGGAGGGAGACACTTCCTTGTGCCCCTTTATTCCACATCACAGTTTAGGAGATCCAGTCTAAATAAAAATAATAAAGCATTCTTTTAAAATAAAACAAACGCCACTGTCCTCTCCTAGCTGACGCCTGCTCTGAGGCAGCAGGCAGAGGTGCTCCTGGCCATCCACCTGTGAGTAGCTGCCAACAAGAGCCCACGAGCACCTGCCCATGAGCATCTTCATTGGCGCTGTGCTGGCAGGGACCCGGCTTGATGACTCTCTTGCCCTGCTTCTTGGGAGCAGAGCCCAATTCAACAGCGGTGCCTGGTGGCACTGCTTGGCTCGCAGCCCCCACTGCAGGCCCTGACCCAGAGGCTCCGCCCTCCTCATAAGATCTGGTCTCCCTGCCCACATCGCTTTTCACACGCCAGCTGTCTCAATGTGTCACAGGTGGCCAGCAAATCCTGGACCTCCCACGGACTGGTCCCATGTGCCATGCCTGGGATGTCTCCTCCTCTCCCAATCTCAGTTTCCCTGATGGCGAAATGGGGTGACACCTACTTTGCAGGAGAAAGAATGAACAGAAACAGGGAGAGCAGGAAGGGTGGGGCATGGAGGGAGCAATGTCCCAGGGGGTCCCGGAGCAGGTCAGGGGTCCTTGTGTTTGCAGGGACTGCCTGGGGACATCATCTGGGAGATGATGCAGAGACACCAATGGGATGGAAAAGAGGGGGTGATCCAGGAGGGCTGCCTGCCTGAAGAAGCCTGACTGCTGGTCCCCGAGTCTAGGCGGGGTGGTCAAGGCTGGCTAGGAACACTGTGCAGGAACCTGCCTTCCTGCCTGTGCCTGCCCTCCCCTCACCTCCCCACCCTGAGCAGAGCCTGACAGACCTGAGCTGGGGGCAGCCCCTCGTGCCAAGCATCCGGGAGCGCAGCGCAGCAAGACAGGTACCGTTGTCACCACAGCAGAGCCTTTGGGTCTCCCCTGCCCCAGAACTCACTGGCTTATCTCGTCCTGGCAGAGCTTTTTGGGGAAAAGGTCGCCTTTCAGCTGAGGCTGAGCTGAAGGTGGGAGGGTGAGGGGCTGGGGGAGGAGGAGAGGGGAGTACTGGGGGCTGAGAGATGACAGGCGTGAGAACTGGGAGAGGCACCTCCAAAAACCACTCTACCTCACAGGTCAGGGAGCGCCTCCTGTGTGTCCCTGGGGAGCAGGTTGTGCCAGCTGGCCCCATCCCACCCAGGCCCTGGGACAGAGCGGTCCTGCCTGGCAGACCCGGGATGCTAGAGCGGGGAGCCCAGCTCCAAGAGCGCTGGGCCACAGCCAAAAGTGGGAGAAGGGCTGTGCTGCCCAACTGTATGTAGGGTGCCTAGCACTGTGTGAGTTTGGCACCATGTGAGTATGGCAGCGGTCTGTGCCCATGTCACAGATGTGGAAACTGAGACCCAGGAGGGTCCCCATGGTACACAGGGAGTGGGAAGGGTGATGCTTTATCCACTCTGTCCAGGCCTGACTCTGGGAAGCCTTCCCTCGCTGCCACCCTCACCCCCTCTCAATGCCTGTAGAGGTTGAGAAAAGGCAGTGCAGTGGGGGTGGGGGAGGTCACAGCTGGAGGCCCTGCTACCACACAGTGTCCCCTTGTTTGGGGGAATTTCTTTTTTTTTAAAGGCTTTCTTTATTTTACTTAATATTTTATTTATTTATTTTTAGAGAGAGGGGAAGAGAAGGAGAGAAGGAGAAAGAGGAGAGAACTATCAATGTGTGGTTGCTTCTTGCACACCCCATACTGGGACCTGGCCTGCGACCCAGGCATATGCCCTGACTGGGAATTGAACTGGCAACCCTCTGGTTCGCAGCCCATGCTCAATCCACTGAGCTACACCAGCCAGGGCTGCTTGGGGGAATTTCAATGACTAAAAGTCAGGCAAATCCTCAAACACAAAGAGAACATCAGGTAAAAACTAGGGAAATAGGTACAAAAACACTCTCGTCGGTGTCGATGTTCCAATATTGGTTCATCAATTATACATACCCATGTAAGACGTTAACAGTAGGGGGAAACCGGGTGTGTGGTGGATGGCAACTCCCTGTACTATCTTCTCAATTTTTCTGTAAATATAAAACTGTTCTAAAATTAAAAGTTTATTTTTGAAAAAGATGGATTTGTTAGCAAAAAGCTGGGCTCTAGAGAACCGAGCGGGAGGACCACCCTCCCTCCAGCGGCGGTAGCTCAGGCAATCCGTAAGATCCATCCATACCGGACGCAGCTGCTTTCCATTCAGTCCGCCCCAGTCCTGGGCCGCCTTTCTCTCTAACCCCTTCTGCTCTCCTCTCACCCACGTTCCACCCTGCCCGGACCGACTCTCAAATCTCTCTTCCAGGCAGCAGGAGGCCCCATGGGCGTAATCCTTCCATTCTGCACCACAGGATGCGGTGGTGGGCCCCCAGTTAGGCTGACTCTTACTCTTCAGGGGGCATCTCTGCCCATCGGACCCGGCCCAGCCCCCTTTTCCACAGGCTGAGGTCTCCCCACCCCCGAAGACTACCCCACATGCAGACAGCAGATGGAAGGTGGGGCTGGCTCTGAGCTCTGGGGAGGTGGGAGCAGTGGGTCCACACCCTGCTGGCCCTCTCCTTCGAGGCTGTGGCTGAGTCTCCCTTCCGTTCTCCTCTGCAGAAAATAGAGTGGTGGGGGCCGCCCAGGCCTGAGGGGCAGGCAGGCTGGGTTCAAACCCCCACGCTGTAGCCCTAACCCTTCCTGGCTGATGGACCTCACACTCCAGGAGGAGGGCCCCCTTGACAGAACAGGCACCATTTAGCTCCCTCAACGCACAGGAGGGGTGGCCAGGGACAGCAGTGCCCAGGCAACTGTGCCCACCCAGGGAGGGGCTGGGAGGAGCTTTGCTCATTGTAGGGTTTCCTCGACTGGGCCAGGAATTCTGGTGATGCCTTCGAGCTAATCAGGAGCAATGGGGAATGAAATGTGGGGGGTAGAGGTGCGGTGGGGGTGGGTTGAGCTCTGTCAGTGACCTGCTGTGTGCCAGGCTCTGGGACTGACCATGGCAGAGACGCCCACCGTCTGTCCCAGCCCCTCCCCTTCCAGACATGTCCTGGGCTGGGGCCAGGCCCGCTGGGGGCTCGTGTGATGCGGAGGAGGCATGGGGCTCTTCTGTCCGTTTGGGCTGCTGTCACACAATACCACGGGCTGGGTGGCTTATACCTGGCATAAATGTACTGCTCGCAGCTGTGGAGGCTGGAAGGCAGATCGGGTGCCTGCGCGGCCTGGGTCCCAGGCTTCCTGTACCCGCATACAGCCAAAGGAGCAAGGGGGCTGTCTGGAGCTTTGTTTAGAAGGGTGTGTGTCCTGTTCATGAAGGCTTGAGCACCTCGCCCAAACCCCACCTCCTTGCTCCATCACTTGGGGGTTAGGATTTCAACGTAGGAATTTGGGACCAGGGGGCACATTCAGACCGTAATGGAGCCTGACAGGCAGGGGCTGTGAGCATGGAGCCCCGGCCTCGGCCTCAGAAAAGGGAGCAGGTGCCTGACATGCACCCTTTCTCCTCACACAGCCCGCAGGGCTCGCGCAGGGCCTGCCTGGGGCTCGGAGCCCTGACCCAGCCCCGAGGCACACATGTCTGCTAAAACCGCCTGTTTTTGGACCCAAGATACTAGGCGGCATGGCCTACAAGTGGGTGTGGCCCCCTCTCTGCTGGAATTGGGCCCAGCTAAGTCACTGCTCCCAGGGGGCTAATGGGAAACATCGAGGGTCGCTTAGACGCTGGGCTGGGCAAAGCCTAGAGAAGCTGCCTGGCTCCTGCTGTACCCTGTCCCATGGTGGCACAGTCTTTCTTGGTGCCTAAGCCCCTCGCCTACTCCTGGGACCAGGACCATGCTGCCACCTGAGAGGTGAGGGCTTCCCTGGGTCAAGCTGCTCAGGTGGGATGGGAGTCCAGGCCAGGGAAAGGGGGTACAAAGCCTGGAGTCACCCTTGGAGCCAGCCTGGGGTGCAGCCTGCTCTGCTGCCTCTCACTATTTCCTTCCCTTCATCAGTAAACTCTCAGGGAAATCCCTGATTGGTCCAGCCTGCCTGGGACACGAGTAAGTGGGAGGGTCTGTGAGTGGCTACCCTCAACAGAGCTCCTGGATTGGAGCATGAGGGGCCAGGTCTCCCCTAAAGATGTGAGGTGTCTTGTTCCTGGGCCCAGTGTGGAGCCCAGTGCCCCAGATGTCTGTGGACATTTGTGGAATGGCGGACAGCTGCTTCCGTTATGTAGGAGAGGAAACTGGGTCTTGAAGTGGTCCCAGAGCTGCTTGAGGGCCACAGTAAGTGCATGACAAATCCCGAACGGCCCCCTCTCCCTCTGCCACGCCAGGGTGGGTGAGAGGGAAGTGGCTACAACCCGAAATTCTGCTGCAGATTCTTCCAGTCGCATGAGTCAGCGGAGATGATTAAAGGGTGGATAACGCAGAGACAAAAAGTGCGAGCAAGTGTGCGCAGGACGCAGAGAAAGCACAGGAACCTCAAAGACCCTGCTACGCTCTCGGTGGGGTGACTCAGAGACAGACTCCACACAGGGACCACGAAGGCACAGAGGGGACGGGCTGGGTCCTGGCTCAGGAGCCGTGTGCAGCCCACCCTGCTGGCTAGCCCTGGACCATCGGTGCTGGGGGCACGGAGAAGGGGACAGCATCTCCCAGGCCTGTGCCCATGAGCCTTGGGAACACTGTGGGGGCGAGGTCAAGAACACCCCACTGTACAGATGGCCAATTTGGCTGGTGGGGGCAGGGAGAGCTTGTCTAGAGTCACATGACTGCCTCAGGGCATGACGCATCCTCCAAATGCCACACACCAGGCTGGGCTGAAGAAAGACCAAAGGATGCAAGGCCTCCCCAGGGACAAGTGTGCCTCAGTTCCCCTCATTGCATCCAACTTTGAATAAGGTTCCTGTAAAAGCACACCTGTTACCCAGGTAGGCCCAGAGTCAGTCCACACCAGCGGGAGAAGCAGTGGGCACGCCAGCCTGGCAGGGCCGGGTATCTAGCTGGATAGAGAGGAAGTGGCGCTGTCCGGGCTCGGGCAGCTATCCTAGCTACCCCCACCCTGGCCCACCAGGAGAGAAGGGAAGCCTTGAAGTGCCAGGCCTTTGAATCCCTGTCTCCATGGCAACGCGTGGGCACAAAGGGCTGGGTGGTGAGCGGGCTGTGGCTGTGCAAGGCTGAAAGGAGGAAGGGAATCCTTTATTTATGGGGTGGGAGCATTGGGGATCCAAGCTGCACCCACTCCTGTGACCAGATTGAGGTCTTGAGGCTGTGGCCTGCACCCTAGACCTGGGACCCCTGTGGCCAGCACCCACCAGCACTCCAGAGCCACCAGGGAGGAAGGAGCATGAGCAAATGGAGGGCAGGGCTGAGGCAAGAGTCCAGCATGTATGCAGCCTGAGAAGTGACCCCAGAGGCTCCTCCCTCCCCTGCATGCCAGTTTCTATAGTGTGTACTCTCAAGGGCAGGTGCAGGCCAGGTGCTAGGCCAGGGGTGCAGGCACTGAGGAAATGTGACCAAACCAGATGCTGCAGACACAGAACTCAGGTGGAGGTAGATACTAAAGAAGGAATTCTCAGAAGAGCAGACCAGAAGGTATCAGACAAGGGCAGAAAGAACCACCAGTGCAAAGGCCCTGAGGCAGCACAGAGCCAGGAGTACCTGAGGACAGGCAGGAAAGCCAGAATGAGAGCAGGGCAGACCTGCCCGCTGCAGCCTCTGCTTTGTCTGACACCTGGGTACAGGCTCCAGGCCTCCAATGTCAGGGGCCTTGGGTGCCAAGCACGTGGATCCCACATGCTTCAGGGGTGGCTGCCCCCCAATTCTGGTTTCTGGCTGCCAGCCTCACCTTCCCCGTATCCCTTTCCTCTGTGCTCCCCTGTTCCCTGAGCCCCTAAATGCAGGAAATTGCAGCCAGGTTCCACGAAGGGAGAATTCTGACCCAAGAGACCCTGGGAGCAGTATAGAAACCACCATTGTGAAGCAGAGGTTTTATTTCATTTTTTTAAATATTCGAGACAGATTGGAGAGAGAGAGGGAGGTGAGTGTCAGGGCCCTGTGGTAGCTTGCCCATGATAGCCCTTTGCTCCTCCGATCCTCCTGGCAGCATGCCCGATCTCCTGTCCTGGTAAATGTCTCGACTGGGGTAGTATTTTGTGAAATTGGGAGAAGTGACTGGAAATTCAAAACCAACATATACGATGAGCTGCACGCACATTCTCCAGGTTGAGTCCAGAAAGGGACACTGGAGGCCGCCCACCCCCTGCAGCTCTCAGACCTCACAGGGGCTGGGCTGGGGGGCTCATAGGAAACCCCAGCTCTCTTCCAGCTGGGACCTGGCCCTGGTGGGCCTGGGGAGCTGCAAAGCCTTTGGGGAACCTGGAGCCTAAGACCCACGTGGCCTGTCTGGACTTTTCTATTCTGACAGATGATGTCCACAGCCCCTAGCTCCCTGAGCACTGGCCTCGTGGACATTCAGGGCCATTGGGGTTGTTTCCTCCCCTTGCATTTGGAGACAATACCCCCTCACCCCCACCTCTGCCCCAGCTGGATGGAGCTCTTCCCCGGGGCATCTCCCACATGCTCAGAGTTGGGGTCTGAGCCCAAGGTGGGGGAGGGTTGCAGGGGACCGGGCAGGATGGAGGGGAGAGTCTGACAGGCAGGCAAGAGGGAAAGGGCTTGGGTGGCACAAAGCAGGGGTGCTATGGCTGATGTGGCAGCCTGCCAGCTTTGTCCCACAGGTGCCGTGCCTGGGATGGCCCCTGGCCCCCACAGCCCAAAGATGGGACCCTTCAGTGCAGGGAGCCTGGCTGATGATCCCCAAACCAACCCCCCTCCCAGATCCCATTGTCAGTGAGAGCAAATGGGGCATTCTGGCTTCGGCCACTGCACAGCACCACTGGGCTCGGCCCAGACACGCCCCAGTCCCTCCAAAGCTCCAAAGGCAGACTGTGACAGCCATGTGCTTCTGCTGGTTTGTTCCCCCTTGGCCCTTCTCTACCCCCACCAAGGGTGTTCTTTTGCCAGACATGTCTCATGCTCATTTCATCCCACATCAGCCCCATTGTAGAGATGAGGACACTGAGTGAGTGGCAGGGAAGTGAAGTGTGGGGTCGAACAGCTGGGATGGGGGGAGACAGAGCTCAGGCCAGGCTGGCCTGACTTCGGAGCCTTCGGTGGCCGGGACCCTGCCTACCCTCAGATAAGACCTGGGCGTAGGGGGCACCCTCACTGCCACTCATGGCCTGCCATATCCCGCTGGCCTCTGTGTGACCAGACCCTCTCCAGACACAGGCTCAGGCCCCCATGTGCCTCCTGCCCCAAGCTGCTGCTGACAGGCGCCGTGGGCGCTTTGCCTCCTCTTCACCTTCCCTGAAGTGGCTCTGCCTCAGGACGCTCCTAGCCACTGGCTATAGTGGCCACTGCCCTGCACCTTGATGGGAAGGGCATGAGGCTGAGCCAGCGGGGCCTCACTGCCCCCTTAGCAGCCTGTATCAGTGGGGGCCACTCCTGGGGACCCAGGCCAGCCCCAGAGGTGAGGGGGGATGCAGGCAGCTGGGGGGACGGCCCAAGAGCAGGGCCGGGTCGAAGGCCTCAGCTCCATACGCTGTGACCTGTGGCAGAGGCTCTATTCAGGTTTTTTTTTTTTTGTCAGTGGGAAGTTGCTTCCCTTATCCATCACACCCTTCCATTATGAAGTGCTCCATCTTTGAAGACACTGCTTCAGGAGAACGAGGGGGAAGCAGGCCTGAGATGCCCACCCTGCCAGCCCTTGCCCTTGGGATAGCTCCTTGGAAAGGCTCTTGGTGTCTTTTGAGTGCACCCCGGTGGGGTGGGGGGCTTCAGTTGGTTGGCGTGGGCTTGTGGAGCTGGACAAAGGGCACCAATGGCGTGCAGGCCTTTAAGGGTGAGGGCATCCAACGGGGGTGGGGGAGGGCAGGGGGAGGGCTGGGCCTGCTGGAGCCCCTGTGTGTGGACTGGGGGTGAGGAAGTGGGGTGGCAGGACAGTAGGAGTCCACCCCAGAGTCAGAACTGAAGGTCTATCTCGAAAGGATCCCCTTTCTGGGCAAGATGACCTTCAGCAGAATCCTCCTAGGAAGTGCTCCCTCTGCTCGTCTGACCCCCGAAATGGGCTTCCTTGTTGGCAGGCACCTGTCCTTGGGGGCCAACCTCATTGTTCCAGAGGTGGCCCAGCCCAGCCCCTTCCTCAGCTGTGTCCTCCAGAGCCCCCAGGCCTGGTGAGGAGCCGCAGGGAGCCAATCGTCCCCTAGGTGAGCCAGCACAGATCGTAGGGAAGACAGCTTCTAACGAGGCAGGCTCAGGGAGCCCAGTGCCAGGGCGTGTCCGCCCAAACCAGGACTTGGGGACTTGGTGGCTCAGTGTCTTGCCATGCCCCACAGCCAATTGGGAGCCCTTGTGCAGTGCTGTTGGCTCGGGAGGTAGCATTTTTTTGGTCAACCGAGGTGCAGCTGAGGGAACACCTCGGGACCCTGGAAGTAAAATATATGCCCCCTGACCCTCCCAATTACTTCCCAGAAGGTTCCTCTCTTTTCTTTCTCGAAAACCAGAGCTTACTGGGCCTAGAACAACCCCTCTCAGTGGAGATGTGGGCAAACCCTGGAGATGCTGCGGTTTCGTCCCAGATCCCTGCAATAGTGAGCTTCACAACGAAGTGCGTCCTAATCTTTCTGCTGGTGCAGGTGTTGCCTTCAATCTGTGAAAAACCCGAGGTGTACTAAGGTGAGGTCTGCCTGTGCTTGCGCTCCACCCCACAGCCCGTGGGGGTGTGGGGGGGTCAGGGGAGGAGACCGTCTCCCTCCCTCCTAGTTTTCCTCCCACCTGACTGGGCAAGACAAACCAAGAGCTGAGTTTTCTATTGGAACAGGTAGAATCCCCTATCCTGGTCCCCAACACGATCCCTCTGAATTGTTACAGCCACCATGCCAAGATGAGAGAGAGGACCAGCATGGGTGAACCCCGTGTCGTGGTGCTGGCCAGGCTGGCACTGACCAGGGGGTGTGGTTGTGGGACCAGGACACATTGGAACCTCTGACCGTGAACCCTGTGGCTGCAGGTAAGGGGTGTGGTCCCCAGCCTGCCTTTTCTCTTGCGGGGCATAGCCCTCTTGGGGTCTCTAGGGCTTCCATTTCCCAGAATCCCCTTGGGGTGAGGCTATGGGTCAGGGGAACCCAGCCTGGACCCCCAACCCCAGCCGGCTACATTGAACACTGAAAACTACATGGTCACCCCTAACTCGAGGCAGGTGCGAGGGATAAATAAGGAGTGAACAGCACTCAACAAAGAGCCTGACCAGGGGAACTGCCATGGCGGCATCTCCAGGCACACTTCCGGCAGGGGAGTGGGGGCGTGGGAGCTCACTTGGGTATTGCAGTGGGTTGGGGCCGGGGTGAGATGGGCGGATGGAGATTGTATGCTGACAGCGAGACTTTGGCCCCAAGGAACATAAAACCCACAGCAAACGGTAGGATGGTGATGAAAAGTTGTGGGCTCATGCAGTGGGGGAGAGTCTTAGCAGGGCGGCCTTCAGGTGCTGCTTGATCAGAGGTCAGTTCTGCTCCTTGGGGCTCCCTCAGCTGTGCTGCCCAGTGAGCCTGCCTCACCTTCTGGGGAGTCCTCAGTCTGCACGGCTCACCCCTGCCATCCAGCAGTCACCCTGGGCTCCACCCTCATTGCGCAAACCTGGCCCATCACTGTGCTCAGGGCAGGCCAGAGAAGCCTGGCTGGCCTGGGTGCTGCCCACTCCAGACCAACCACTGTGGCAAGCACAGGTCTGCACTGATGGGCTGAGCCAGCCAGGAGCTGGTCCTCACAGGGGGAGGGCGCTGGGCCCTGCCAGGTTCCAGCTGCTGCAGGCAGGGGATGGCAGGGGATGGGGGCAGGGGCAGTAAGTGGGAAACTGGGGCTGGCCCTGGGAGGTTTCTCGGGTGGGGGTGGGGGAAAGAGGGCAGTGAGGCATTTCTGTCCAGGGTGGACACTGGGGCTGGCCAAGTGGAGTAGAGGAGGAGGTAGAAGGTTACAGACCTGGGACAATGTGGGAGGGAATGGGGGAGGGTTGATGTCCCTAGGACCGGGGTGCCATTAGGTGGATGGTGAGGACAGAGCCAGGTGTGTGTGGCCAGCAGTGGGAGCTGGGTACATGGGTGGGTCCCTGGAGTGGCTGGGCTGGAGAGAGGACAGTGGGACTCACTAGTGACAGCTGGGGACCCTAGTTACAACCAAGAATGCATCCACCAGAGAAAGGAGGTGGATGGAGAAGGGAGGGGCCGAGGACAAGACCGAGACCAACAGGGGGAGTGGGGAGGAGGAAGGCTTCGGGATCTTGATGACAAATTTGGAATACACTCCTGGGGCCGGGGGAGCTGACAGAGCTGAGCCTGGGCCGAAGGGAAAGAGCCATAGAAGGTCCTGGAACTAGCAGCCTCAAAGGGGAGGGCTCCCCATCACCAGAGGACACAGAGGGACTGGCCATTGGCTGAGGTGACGGGCTCTGAAACCCTCAGGGTGCCGGGTCCGAGGGAGCCTCACTTGGGTCCAGCATGTGGTGACCTCTGTCAGGACCCCCACTGGGCGAAGCTGGACCCTGAGGATGCTTGGCCGGGCCCTGGAGGCTGAGTCTGCTCCCTTTTCCATGGAGGGGGTCCTCGCCCAGAAGGGCCACGTGTTACATGTCCACAATGTCACTGTCAGGCACGCCAGCCTGCCTGCCAACTGGGACCTCCCCATTGCTGGGAGGCGCGTTCTTGGGGACGTGTGATGCAGTGGTGACACAAACATGCTTATGGTTCCTGGTTTGTGCTCCTCATGAGGGCCACCAAGAACGTTCTGGAACCTCACCCCATCCTCTAGGGCCTGGAAATGCAAAAGCAAGACCCTGTGCTGGGCCCTGGCATGGACCAGAGCAGTGTCCAGGAGGGTGGCTTGTATGTGTGTGTGGGGGGGGGTGGCGGTGATGGGGACAATGGAGGGAGAGTACTGAGAGCTCTGTGCTGGGGGCAGGCAGCAGGGGGCAGGCCTGAAAGGAGTGGTCTCCAGACCAGCAGCTGGACTGTGGTGGGGAGTGGGGAAGATGAGGTCTGACCTCCCCCTGCAGCTGTGGGTCAGAGTCAGGGTGTCCTGGAGGTGGGACAAGGCCTCAGGGAGCAAGGGTGCTCATCCAGGGCAGCTCTGTGGCCCTCTGCTGCCCTCTGCTGACCAACTCTGTCACTACAGTCCCAGCCCTTCTGCTCTGCCTCCCAACTCCCTGGGCCCTCCAAGCCCAGGAGCAACCGTGGGGTTGAATTGCTGAGGTCTGAGGAGGCTGGGAGCCTGTACCACCCGCTGGGCCCAGTTGTATCCCCGCCAGAAGCTCTGGGAGGGCTCTCTCTGGTGGACAGCCTGGGGGTTGCCACTGCTGCCCCCCAAGGTCGCAGGACAGCATGGATTGATCTGGCATTTGTCCCCTGAGGAGGGGCCCAGGGAACCCCACCCTAAGAACCTTGCACTGTGGCCCCCCATTCTGGGTCCTTGGGAGGGTCTAAGGAGAGGATAAGGGCAGGGGCTCCACAGCCTTCTGGCCCCCACCATACCCTGAATGGGGGCCAGGATCCCCCAGCCCACTCCAAGCTCAGGGCTCACCCCTGGGCTCCTTCCTGTCAAGGTGTGGAAGTATCCATACAGTGGACAGAGTTCTGGACATGAAAAAGTGAATTCCATCAAATTTTGTTTAAATCCTCACCCAAGAACAAACTTATTGATTTTAGAGAGAGGGGGAGGGAGGGGAGAGAGAGGGAGAGAAACACCACTGGGTTGCCTCTCCTATGCACCCTGACCAGGGACCAAACCCGCAGCCTAGGTGTGCGACCTGACTGGGGATCGAGCCAGCAACCTTTTGGTGTACAGGGCGATGTCCAACCAACTGAGCCACATGGGCCGAGGCTGAATTCCATCAGTGTTAGTGACGTTTGATAGGTAGTTCACACAGGCTGGTGGACTGTTCCAAATGTCCAGTGACTTTGATGCTGCCCCTGGTGCCAGGCCTGGCAAGCCTCTAGTGGGGGTGGTTGATGTCATAAGGCAATGATGGCTGTTCTCCCTCCCTGTCTATGGGGCTTGGTGGCTCTCAGAGGATGGCAGTCTCACCCAACGATGCCCCACTGGGCAGAGGCTGGCCACCTATCTCTGGGTTCCCTGGCACCCTACTCACAAATGAAGGTTCTGACAGATGGACAAGTGGGCCTCCTGTGTGCAGGGGGTGGCAGCTGGAGGCTGTGCTGAGGCTCAGTCTTCACCCGTGGGCATGAGGATGGGGCCGTGAAGGGCTCAGGGTGAAAGCCCCGTGACTCAGATAGGTCCTCAGTGCTCAGGGGCTTCCTCCTGGCTCCCCCCTCCAGGACCCCAAGGCCCCTGCCCCTCCAGGGCATCACCCAGCACCTGCCCTGCTCTTTGAGGGGAGGAGTGACATGGGAACCTCACTGCAGGTGTTCCTGATCACACCCACCCTGTGGCATGCGGGACCACTCCCCTTGAAAGCTGCTGGTGGGGAGGTACTGAAGCATCTCTTAGCTTTGCAGAGGCCACTGAGCTTCGTGACCAGGGGCCTGTCTGGCTGAGAATTCGCCCTGACTCAGCCCGACCACTGCACCCACTCCAGCCAGACATTCAGACCCCTGTGAGGACACCATGGACGCCATGAGGGCTCGCCAGGGGCCCAGGAGCCCAGAGCCAGGAGGGGTGGAAAGTCCCAGAGAGGACGGAGCATGAAGTTGGTGATGGGAGGCAAGGCCTGGCATGAATATGTCATGGAAAATTTTTAATGAAATAGGAATGTGCCTGGCAGATAATGCACAGGGGTCTACTGTTGAGTGGCCTCAAGTGTGGGGTGGGTGTGAATGAATCTGTGCATGCACACACACACTATGGGTATACACATGCGTGTCACGCCTGCAAGGAAAAGGGAAGAGACAGAGACACTCAAATTTCAGTGCTGGCTTCCTGCCCACGGTGCTGGGATTCTGGAGGACGCCGTTCTGCCCAGGTTGTCTCCGAAAGGCCCGTGCTGGCCTCACAACTGCAAAGGAATTCGAAAACATCAGGTGGTGTTCAAAGCAGGCAAAGGCCTCTGAGGGCCTGAGACTGAGGCCTGGGTGGTTCAGAGCAAAGTTCCTGGAAACTGGGAGGGGCTAAGGAAGAAGTGGGGGTGACGCTGGGGCTGGGGGACCCCACAGGGCATCGATTCAGAGCCCAGTGCTTGTATGTTATGTTTCTTCACCCACCTCCCCATAGCCCCTGGGCAGCCTGTCCCCCAGGGTCCCTCCTGCTGAAGCCCTCACGGCCGAGAGGGGGACCATCCCCATGTGCCCCATGCATGCCCTGCTCTGCTCTCTGGCACCCACCCTAGTCACTCCAAACTCTCCCCTGGCTCCTGGGGAACTCGATGGGTTTTGCCTGGGGTGGGCACGAGACCCCCGATGTCCATGATCTCTTGCTTCCCTGTTAGCTCCACCAGCTGGCAGCATCTGGGCAGGCAGGAAAAACAGTTCTCTCCACACTGCACCTCCACGTGTGTTTAAACATTAACCAAAGGGGAGGCCCCTCTGGGCTGCTGTGTGCGATGACAGGGCCTGTCACAGCCAGAAGTCCTTCCTTACCCACCCCGAGGGACCCTCAAGGGCCCGCAGGGCCTGCCTGGCTGTGTGGGGATGGCTGTGGGACTGGGGCGTTTCCTCCTTGGTGCATGATGGCCTCCTCAGGAGGACATGAGCTGTGTGCTCTGCGAGGGGCGGGGGAAGGGGAGGCCAAGGTCAGCATCGCGAAGCACCTGGAGGTACAGCGAGTACCAACATCAAAGCCTGGCCATCAGTTGAGGAAGGGAAATCAATGTCGGGCCAAGGGACTAACGCAGGCACATGGGGGTGGGGACGGGGACAGGGTTGAGGGGGTGCCTGGCTGACCTGGCTGCACACAACCTGAGCACATTTCCACCTTCAGCAGAATGTGCTGAAGGGGCGGCCAGGCCAGCAGCTCCGGATGGCCCCAGCGGGGTAGCTGGGCTCCGCGCCCGACTGCGGCAGAACTGCTGACAAGGCGCTGGGTGGTTCCCCCAGAGGAGCCAAAGGCCTTGAACGGCAATCCAGAGACGCTGCCAGCCAGTGCCAGCCGGGCCCTGGACTCGTGGCCAGTACATCCCGAGAGCCTGGGCTGGAGGGCTCCTGTGAGGGGCTGCCTGGGCCCAGGTTGCCAGCCAGCCCAGATGGCCACATGTTACAAAGTAAGCAGTGGGGTGGTTTTATTCCTTTTGTGACATGCAACAGAGAAAAGGAGCAATTGATGCAAAAATATCACCATAAAAAACACGGGTCATCCAAGTGCTGCCTTCCTCAGTTTGCACGTTCCTGTCCCACTTTCCTCCCCTCCCTGTGACCTCTGGGGGCACGCGCTGCCTCTCCTGTGAGGTGTCCCCTGCCTGCATGTCAGGGACACGTGTCCATGCGGCTAACACCTCAGTAGACTCTTATCCTATCCTGTGGACACCCCGTCAACTGTTGTGGTAACAGAGAAGATGTCCCAAACCTTCCTTATCAGGAGAGGCTCCAGCCTAAGACGCTGCCCTGGAGAGGCCTACCCTGACGGGCCTGCCCTGCCCAGTCACCAACGACCCCCAGGGAGACCTGGGCTGAAATGTCCCCCAGGAAGCCCACAGAGAGGAGGTGGCCCTGCAGGAGGCCTAAAGTCCCACCCCCTCCCAGGAGGTGTTGGGGCAGCAGGAAAGACACAGCCCCTTTCTGTCCCTGTCTCTCACCGAAGGGGACCCATCTTGGTGACATGGGTGCAAGTTCTGATCTATACCTAGGGGGCAGGGCGGGCAGGGGAGAAAGCCCGAACCTCCACCACACCCCAAACCCCAGGAGAGGCCGTGGCCTGGCACCCCCACTTAGGGAGGTGGGCCTGATGGGAACTCACAGGGGGCTGTCGGGGGTGGCAGCAGACTCATCCTGGTGCTGCTGTGGGGAGACGGGGCACAGGTGCCCGCAGTAAAGTGTCAGAGGTCAGTAAAGTGTCAGAGGTGGCCCAGAGGCTCCACTGGCCGGGAGAGCCGGGGTGCCAGCCTCCCTCCTCAGGCCAAGTCTCCTGTGACCCCCGAGGCCCCAGATCTCCCTCACCAAGCCAGAGTCCTCCTTGCTCTAGCTCAGCTGTCACCTCCTCCAGGAAGGCCCAGGTCCCTGAGCGGGCACTCAGGAAACACAGCCAGGCGGGGCCCTGAGGACACCGGACAAGCTCAAGCCTGCACTCAGTCAGGGCTTCTGGTCTCAGGGCAGAGGGAGCTGGGCGGGTCTCAGCTGGGGGAGGCCCTGGCAAGCCCGAGCCACTTCCGCCTATATCTAAGCCCCTAAAGGCCTGGTCATGTAGCCCTGACTCAAGCCAGCCCCTCCTGGATGTCCAGAACTCCAGCCAAAAGCCACTGCTTTGCCTTTTTTTTTATGGCTATTTATTTAAGCACTTGAACAATATTTGTTTATCACAGAAGTCATACATGCTTGCTGGGATAAAAAGCCCAGATCAGTATACCCAGTGGTATGTAAAGGAATGAGGGACTGTGTCTGTCCCACCGCACTGCCCCTGGGGCACCCTGCCGGCCCTGGTGCGGAGACCACCAGAGAAGCCTCTCAGTGGCGCTGTTCTGTGTTTCCCCCTGAGGCCAGGCGAGTTCTCTGCAGGAGCTGTGTGGAGTGGCCAGGCCCCTGCTCTCTGGGGAAGTCTCCACCCAAGCGGGGGTGTCACCATCACTAGGCTGGAGCAGAGAGGGTGGTCTAGTGTCACCAAGGGTCCTGACTCCTAGTCAACCCCATACGACCCAGGTGACACGTCTCTACCATCAGGCCCAGATCTGAGGGTGTCAGCCCCCAGGCTCATAGGATGTGCATGGGGGCCCCCAAGGGGGCTTCAGGGAGACCACAGCTGCAGCTTCCTAGGTGGGCCCTGCCTCCGAGACCTAGCCCAGGACAGCTCAGGCCTCCCCAAGGTCCGTGTCCCCAGGACCCATGCCAGCAGGGCAGCCCCTGTCACCTGCTCATCTTCAAGCAAGAGACCTGGCTCCTGAGGCTTCCCTGCATCCTCAGGTGCCTCAGGCAGGTGGTGAGAGCTCGACTCTGGTTTGTCAGGTTCTTAGTGGATGCAGGGCTTGTGCAAACACCTTTGGGTTGAGTCTTGGCAACAACCCTGGCCAAGGGTGAGTGTGTGTGTGTGTGTTGGGGGAGGGGTATTATTATTATTATTTTCCTGAGGAAGAAGCCCTAAACTCTCTGGGGTCCAAAGCTCTGGCTCTGCAGTCCATGTGCTCCGGGCGCGGGGCTGTGCCCAGGACATAACAGGAACCAGGTTGCTGCTGCTGTTGTCAGGTTGTCCTGGGCCTCACGGGGCACGTGCCCACTAGGTCCTGCTGAAGGCCTCTGGAGCCCTGAGCCAGCTGCCTTCTTCACAAGAGGATTCCACTGCACTGACCACAGAGATGCATATTTATCACGCCTGCACTCTATCATCATTCGCCCTTTTCTGTCATTTGCCCCTAGGGGACCTCGGGTCCTCGGGCTTGGCCCCTTTTCAAGGCCTGGGCCCTGGCTGGGCTCCCAGGATGCCTCTGGCCAGGGCTCACCTGGTACCAGAACAGACTTAACAATTGGACAAAGTGGAAGAAGTGACCTGGGGACAACAAGCCTGCTTTCTAATCCTGCCACAGGCCCTAGGGCAGGTTGCTCCTCCTGCTAAGCCTGTTTTCCCTGCATAACATGGGCAGCAACGGTGGCCCTAGACGGGAAGGAAAGGCAGGACTCGCTAGCCACCCTCCTCAGCATTCGGAGTATGCTGATTTCACAGGGACAGGCTCGGGCTTGGGGGCCAAATGCCTTTTTTCACACGTGCATCATAAGTGACCTTCCAAAGTGACTGGTGTGGCGAAGCATGACTGCATTCGCACAGTCTTAATGTCAGGAAATGCAATCATATGTTAGCAGTTCTGAAAGAAATGAATGAAATGACATAGCTCAGTAGAGCTTGGGCAGGATCTGTGAGCACGGCGTGGATGGCGGGATACCGTGTCGATGGTGGACTCTACGCACCAGGGGAGCAGATGCTGGCCTGTGTTTGGTGCTGGCAGGTAACAGACGGACAAGCCCACGTTAAACAAATGTGAATGAATTTCTCTTCATATAAGCAGAACAAATATATCACTTAAAAATGGGCAGAGCTAGTGCATTTATTGCAAAAATGCAATAAATCAGAGTGAACTCTGATGCTGAACCAGAAACGAATCATTTCACTGAGTACCCATACAAGATGGGACTCGGGAGGGATTCAGAGAAAGGGCTGTGTGGAAGGAACCACGCACAACACAGCCACATGCCTGCGGCACAAAGGGGTTGTAGTCGCCCTGAGGTGGTCTGTTTCCTGTGTGCTTCTGCTCAGGAGCTCCTGGCCCAGCTCCTGCGGGGGGTGGGGTGGGCGGTGACTGGTGGATGACAACCACAAGACCAGGTCCACCGAGGCCCTCTCGGACATGCCTCAGTCTCCTGACCTGGAGGACAGGAGCCCTCTGCCCCCAGCTTACCCCCCACCCAGCTGACCTCCTCGAGGACCCCTGCACAAACCACCATCAGGATCTCTTGTCCTAGGGACTGTCCTTTCAAAATGTGCCACCAGCTATTCGCAGCAGAATTATCTTCTTGGCATTGCAGAGTGTCTGTGAAACTTAGCTGTTTTACTTATTTGCATGTTGGCTGGCCTCTTCCAGGCCAGCCTTGTCTCCACAGGCACATTGACAGGCAGGTCATCCTCCCAGGGGACCTGGGCACTGTGGTGGTCACCGCCCCCAGCCTTAGCCCGGGGGTGAGAGGATGGTCTCAGCAGAAACTCCGTGCGCCGCTCTAGTATCCCCTCTCTGCAGCCCTGAACCTGGCAGCCCTGCCCACCTTCGCCTCCATGGCCAGGCCACTGGCTTCCTTGAAGCAAATGCTGGAACTATAACCCCTTTGCTTTTTGTATTACAGCTGCTTTTAGAAAAAGAAATTTTTAAAAAATTTTTAGTTATTTATTTTTAGAGAGAGGGGAAGGGAGGGAGAAAGAGAGGGAGAGAAACATCAGTGTGAGAGAAAAACACCAATCGGTTGCCTCTCGTACAGGCCCTGACTGGAGACCAAACCCGTAACTCAGGCACATGCCCTGACTGGGAATCAAATCAGCGACCTTTTGCTTTGTGTCAGGATGCCCAACTAGCTGAGCCACACCGGTCAGCGCCACAACAGCTTTACTGAGATACAGTTCGCATACCATACAGCTCACCCATTTCAAGGGTACAGCTGTATGGCTTTTAACATATTCACAAAGTTAAGCAAACATCACCACTATCCAGTTCCAGGGCATTTTCATACCCCAGCTCCACACCCATTAGCAGTGACTCCCCATTATTCCTCCAGGAAACCACTCATCTACTTTCTGCTTCTGTACAGTCTTGTCTATTCTGGGCACTTCCTAGAAATAAAATCATACAACATGTGGCCTTTTGCATCTGGCTTCTTTCACTTAGCATGACGTTTTCTAGGTTCATCGCATGGTAGTGTGACACATCAGTGCCATATTCCTTTTTTATTGCCAAGTAATAGTCCACCATGAGCGCACTACAGTTTGTTTCTCCATGGGTCCATTGATGGACACTGGGGTAGGTTCTACCTTTTGGCTGTTGTGAATTGAGTTGCTATGAGAAAGGATTACTTGCCCCTGTCCCCACAGTTGCTTGCCCTTGGGTTGAGGAATGTGGGGATGGTAGCTGATCTGCTAAAGGCGGAAATTGAAATGAACTGAAATTGACCCTCTTCATAGCCCTGTTGCCTGGAGGCTGCACTTGGTCAGCAGTGCTGAACAGGGCAGGATGTCCAATTCACCAAGATGCATGGAGCACCTGGTGAACCAGGCAAACCGGGTGGGCAAGTGGGGGGAGGGGCAGGAGTGAGGCTGCCACCCACAGTCAGACCCAGCACCTGTTGGGGCACAGAAATGTCTTCAGGAGATACGGGAGGGGCCCAGGAGTGAGTGATGGGGAGGGGCTTGCTAAAACAGGCAGTCAGGGCAGGTCCCTCCCAGAAGGTGATATCCTGCATTTAGGAAGGAGGGGCATCCTAGGTCCAGGGTGAGAGGGCCTTTAGGAATGAAGGGAGGTCCGAGGGAGGTAGCAAAGCAGGAGGCCTTGCTGTCAAGCCCCAAGGGTTTGAGGCCCCAAGCAATGAGGCCTTGCTGAGGAGGATGGGGAGGCGGCTGAAACCAGGGATGGGGAGGATGGGGAGTGCAGGGGTCCAAGGGAGCCTGTGAGTTCCCGGCTGCCCAATGGGTAGGCGGTGGGAATGGAAAGACAGAAGAGAAAGGAAGTTGAGCAAGTTCGTAAGAGGCCTCCTTCCTAAGATCGGGCTTTAGGCTCGGGGAAGAGAACGGATGGCTTCTCAGCCTTTGCCCTTCCCGGATTCTCCGCAGGCCTGGCCTCCGGGCATCCAGGCGGCCCAACGACCAAGGAGGAGTCCAGAGGTGCAGGGGTGCAATGTCGCTGACGGGAGGACTCCCGGCTCACTGGGACAGCTGGGCAACTTGAGAAACTCGAGAAGGAATCGCGGGCCCAGCGGCCCCCCCCCCCCACCTCCATGCAGCGGGTCTCCTGCGGGGAAGGAGGAGACGGAGTGGGCTGCCGGGGAGACAGGCTCCTCTTTGGGGGTGTGTCTACGGGCTGAGCAGGAGGGTTTCAGGTGTGTTTCAGGTGTCACTAGGGCCGCTCCATTGCCAGGATCTGCTACAGTACTTACACCAGCTGGGAACGCCCTGGGGGAGGGGCCTGCACAGGAGTGGGCGAGGCCACTGGAGCGGGGTGGGGCGGGGCTTCCCTCCTAGAGAGCGCTTGTCCCGGGGCCTTCCAAGAAGAGGGCGCGGCTGAGCGCGGGGCGGGGCTTGCGGAGCGGAGCGTTGGCTTCTACTTAAGCACACCCGGCGCTACCGGCCGCGCAGCCATGGGTCTGAAGCGCATCCTTTCCGTGGTGCGCTCCGGCACTCCCCGCCTCTCCCCGCTGTCAACGGCTCCGGCGACCCGCGAGCAGCCTGCCGCGAGCCGGGGGGTCGTGCCAGGACACGGGGCGGCCGAGCCCATGCGGCCGCCGGTACCTAAAGTGGACTTCGACAACGCGCAGGAGGCGTACCGTAGCCGGAGCAGTTGGGAGCTGGCGCGCAACCTGCTGGTACTGCGCCTCTGCGCCTCGCCCATGCTGTTGGCGCACCATGAGCAGGTGCGGGAGTGGGCTGGTGGGCGGGCGGCTGCGCGGGGGCGCCTCGGCTTCTTCTGCTGGTCCCGGGATGCGTTATGAAGTTTCAGAGTGTAAAGAGGGGGCTTCTTGAGCATCGCCTGTTGCGAGGGAAGTCAGGAAGGGAGGTGTTTCCTGCATTCCTTTTGGGGTCCCTGAATTTTGCTACATCTCAGTACCAAAGAAAATTTTAATTCTTAAGCTATATACCACTTGCAGTAATACAAAGTTGTGATGTGACATTTAAATTGAGTGTCCCCTATGTTGCCAAGGTGAAGTATGGTGGTATCGAAGGTTCATAGCCCAGGACCTCCAAGTTTTCAGTGATCCAGGGACACACGGCCATGACAAACAGACGGTGTTGGGGGAAAACGGGAGTCTGCTCAAACATCAAACTCTTAAAACTTTAACATGGTAACTTTGAAAAGTGCGAGGGCTTTGGGGAAGTAAAAAGCAGAACTCTGTCTTAGCCACCATCACTCTGGGGTACAGAGATGCACTTATTTCAAGGTGATCCTGGGAGCAGTTTGCGAGGCTCCAGTTGCTGGCGTGAAGGCTCTGGAAGACTCTTCTTGC